>PVKV010026085.1:0-28608 GCA_004027835.1 Alouatta palliata | reverse complement strand
AAACTTAGTTTCACATGGAAACCATCTGGGGAGTATTTAAAAATACAGATGCCTTTGTCTTACCTGGTGATGTGCTGGTAATGATTAATAGTTGACTCCCTGGAAAATAAAGAGCCGTGACTTATAGTATTTGTCCATTCCTTTTATATAAATACTCCGTCACCAATTTCAAGCTACTAACATTGATGTCACTGAACAGAGTTGGGAAGACATGTGGACTATCAGCTCTTGTAAACTGGTAGGAGCAAAGCCAGCTTCATCACGTGTCAATTCCATTGCCAGAGATCCAGATTAATTGGTCCAGGTTATAACCTGGGCATCAGGATTTTTTAAAGAAACGCCTTAGGTGATTCCAATGTGGAGCAAAGGTGAAATAAATTTGTTAATATTAATAAATATAATTTCTCTTACTCAGCCAAGGGCAAAATGCTCTGTGTTCCTTTTATTTAATCCCCTCTGTACTCTGGCAATCACAGAACATGTTCTGTAGGGAAGTCACTGACCTTCTAATCAAGGAAAAAAAAAAAAAAGCCACGTAAGAATTTTATGGTGACTGTATTTCCCCAAATCTTATTTTCAAAAAATATTTGTATAAATATAAGACTAAATGCGATGTTCAAATATATATAATATAAAATCTAGTATATATTCAGTAATTAAAGTCAAATTTTTAGATCATAAAATATGTTTGCAATAATTTTCCCTTACTATACAAGTTTAAGACAGTGATTAATATTGTGTATGTTTTAAAGTTGGTTTCAAATATTCTAAACATTTAATTAATGTGTTATCTAAATGAGCAAAACAACCGTGTTTTTTATTCTGAACATAAGAACAAACTAAAACTGGGATGAAAAGTCTAGTATTAGTGGAAAGGTAAAACATTAGATGAGTTTCTTTTACCTGGTCTGCCATAGTCATGTGGAAAATGCAATTTCTCAGATCCTTGGGGAGAAAAATGGCTTAATAAGAGCAACAAATATAAAATTGATTAAAATAAAAATGAATAATTTATTCTAGTGCAGCATTTCGTTTTGTGTGGAATACAAATAAAAAGCCATTATGAGTGAGTTATTTTTCATATACTTACCTGAAATTATCATTTAATGAAAAGATGCTATTAATTAGTGTTCATTAAATACAAATATGCCTGGAAACATCACCCACTGGATTATGAGTGATAATGATTAAGTGGATCTGAAACCAATTATTCTAAAATGTTCATTTTGTGTGGAATGAAAGAAAGTGACTGTGCTTTTCATGGAACAAAGTTGACCAAGAGTGGATGATCACTGAAGTAGGGTGGTAGCCACATGGAAATTCATTCAATTATTCTATTTTTATGTACGTTTGAAAATTTCCATTAAAAAGTTAAAAAAATACTCATTACAGTTTTATTGTTTACAGGTATGATGTGCTAGGTGGAGTGGAAAATATAGAAAAATGCAAGCAATCTGGTTTTCAAGACGCGAGAAAAAAATAAGACATTTCTAAATCACTTATCTGGCAGTTCATATTCATATATTTTTCAGATGAATGAAGGTTACTGCTTATATATGTACAAACTTTGAAAAGCAGTTTCAGTAGAAGTCTTTCCAAAACATTATCTCCTGCCCTGTGTTGTTGGTGTAATGAACATATTTAACCTTTTCCTGATAAGTCAAGTTCTTTCTCAATTTAGGCATCAGTCTCATCTGTGCTGTCTGTGGTGATTGCCTTCAAAGTTGTTCATCCAATCAACAAATGTTTACTGAACTGACTGAGTGCTAACAATGGGCAAGTCACTGGAGGTATAGCAGTGAATGAAAGAGATAACAATCCTGGCCTTTGTAGCACGCGTATTCTACTGGCTATTGAGATCCTTAGAGTGGCTTAGGTGAGCACTTTGAGTGAGAAGAGACACCAAATGATTCAGGGGCCTATACTTTTTCTGTCCCTCCTATCTGTTCTTTGTAGTTAATTTCATTCATCTTCTTTCTGTTTCTGAACTGTCACTTTTGTTACCTCTTCGCTTGCCTTCTGCTGTGGTCTGTTTGTGTCCTTCACAAATTCATATGTTGAAACCTAACCTCCAAGGAGATGGCATTAAGAGGTGGAGCCTTTGGGAGGTGATTAGGTCATGAGGGCTCTGCTGTTATGAATGGAATTAATACTTTTATAAAAGAGACCTGAGGGAGCTCATTTGCCCATTCCACCATATGAGGATATAGCAAGAAGGTGCCATTTTTGAAGCAGACAGCAAGCCCACACCAGATATCAAATTAGCTGGCACCTTGATCTTGGACTTTCCAGCCTTCACAACCATGAGCAATACATTTATGTTGTTTATAAATTATGCAGTTTAAAGTATTTTGTTGTAGCAGCCTATACAAACTAAGACACTTACCATGAGTGACTTTTTAAAAAATTAATTGATTTAGCTGTTCTTGCCCAGCATTCAGGTCATTACTGCTCCAGTCTGCATGATATGATCACAAAGTTAGTTATAAATGTGTCTAAAATAAGATACACTAGCCTTTGAGTAAATTCTTGAGTTGCTGATTGGGTGACTCTTGCTTTGTCTTTTTCTCCCCTATTTACTTTTGTGTTTTTGTGTTTCTCGATAGCTTAAGTCTCTAGATGAATGATTCATTTATTCAGCATTTAACAAACTGTTATTAAGCCCATCCTGTGTGCCAAGTACTGTTCTAGGAGTTGTGGATGCAGGGTATAAAACACAAATATGGTATATGTTGTGAGAGCTAGGCGAAAGTATAAGAGTTTGTAATATTGTGTGCTGGATGGAGAAGCACTTGCAGGGGCAACTCATGCAGGCTGGGGGTGGGGGTGGGGATCAAGGAAAGTCTATGGAATCCTGAAGGCGATGTGGATGCATTTAATTGTGTGGTAAAGTTTGACATGCTTCTGAGATGTGCCAGTGGAGATAACCTGGAGACAGGTGGATTTTCCATTATCTACTCTTGAACATCAAACCACCCTAAAACTTACTGCCTTAGAATAATAAGAACTTCTTTTTTTTTTTTTTTTTTTTTGAGACGGAGTTTCGCTCTTGTTACCCAGGCTGGAGTGCAATGGCGCGATCTCGGCTCACTACAACCTCCGCCTCCCGGGTTCAAGCAATTCTCCTGCCTCAGCCTCCTGAGTAGCTGGGGCTACAGGCACGTGCCACCATGCCCAGCTAATTTTTGTATTTTTAGTAGAGATGGGGTTTCACCATGTTGACCAGGATGGTCTCGATCTCGACCTCGTGATCCACCCGCCTCGGCCTCCCAATATAACAACTTCTTATTTCTCACAATTCAGTGGGTTTTCTGGACTATTTGAATACTGGTTTTGCTTGGGCTCACTCATCTGGCTGCATTCATCCAGGACATGGCTGGGCTGGAAGGTCCAAGGAAATATCACAAACTTGTTTGGCAATGGCTCTGACTATTGGTTCTTTTCCACATCATCTCTGATCCTCCAGGATGATAGATTTGCTTCCTTCCTTACATTGCTGGTCTCTGGGCAGCATACCAAGGTAGTGGAGACAGAAGTGGCTTAGTCTTTTGAGACCTAGCTTTGGAAGATATGTAATGTCATTCCAGCCACATTCTATTGACCAAACAATTCAGATGACCAGCCCAGGTCTCGGGGGTAGGCAAATGGACTTACCTTCTTAACGGGAAAAGGAGCAAAATCATCTTGCAAAGGGTCATTATACACAGAAAGGGAAGAATCCACAGCCATATTTTATAATCTACCATAGTTGCATAGATACATCTGAGTCACAAGAGAATAATTTGGACGATAGAGATTTGGAAGTTATCAATGTATAGATCACACCCCTATAAATCTTGGCTGCATATCAGGATATGAAAAACAGGGGAGGTTTTCCATATGTTCTGCATATAAAAATGACAATTAAGTATGCAAGAAATATATGCCCCAAAACGTTGGATGGGAGAACTGGGCTTCATGGCAAACTGAGACTAGACACCGAGGAGTGCACAATGCAATCTCACATTCTGAAGTGAAGTCAAAGAAACTAGGTTAACAAATTGGCTTTCAACCCTAGTCTTAACCACAAAGTTTAGTGCCCCATGGAGGGATTTTATGATGTTCAATAAGGAATTTGTAATAAAATTAAAACTTAATGAATTCCCATGTAGCCTCTGTTCTGTTCTAGTTTGCATGCTGTCTTGCTAACCTAGCCTTTTTTCTTTAAAGGTATATTTGTTTCTTTCCCAGAATTCTTTACAAACTGGGTTCAAAGTCCTCATTTTCCATTAACTGTCATAGATAAGATGGACTTCAGCCTTTCAGTTATCTGTTGGTATTAGTTATGAGAGAAATTAGGGAATTCTCTTTAGGCAGTTATAGGAGAGACTTGCGTCTTGTAAAACAAAATATTACTTAGAGAGAAAGGAGACTTTACAGTTCCTTCGTGGTCTGAATCCTCTAATGGTGTACTATCCAATGTGATAGCCACTAGCCACATGTACATAATTATATTTAATTTAAAATGCAATGACTTAAGTAAAAATGCAGTTCCTCAGTTGAACTAATGATCAGTAGCTACACATGACCAGTAGCTATCATCTTGGACAGTGCAGGTGTAGAACATTTCCATTAACATGAAAAGTTCTATCAGGGACCACTGTTTTGACATTCTTGTCTAATTAAGAATAAAACAGATAATGCTAGTTTTAGATCCTCATACTGAGGATTGAATTAAGAATGAAGGGTAGTAATTTGCTCTGTGATCCAGAATACCCATTGTAATACATCATGGATCAATTTAAGCAAATTTTAGGAGGAGACTGGGAATAAGAAATATGATTACGTTTAAGAGACCATTTGTGAATTAGATGTAGGTTACATATTAATAAAATTAAAGATGATTGTACCAAGCTGGAATAAAGAGCCTGACTAACAAAGGTAAATCTAACAAGGTAAATGTAAATTCTTATATTGTTGGTTTAAATCAGGGGTTGATAAACTTTTCTGGAAGATCCATATAATAAATATTTTTGACTTTGCAGGCAAGATAGTTTCTGTTGTAATTACCCAAACCTGTCATCATGGCATGAAAGCAGCCAAATGGATATGAGTGTGTTTCAATAAAACTTTATTTGCCAGAAAAAAAAGATAGTGGTCTGGATTTGGTTCACTGGCTACAGTTTGGTAATCCCTGGTTTCAAGGGTCACTTATTCAAGTTTAAATTGAGGAGACCTGGCCAGGGCCTGACACTGTCCTGGGAGTCTTTTGTTGACTGGGTAGGTTGAGCCAGTTGCCTTAGGGTTGAGCCAGTTGACTTAGGGTAATGCTATTTTAATCTGCTTTAATAGACATATTCCTTCCAAAGTCAGAGAAGGAAGAATTTCATTGTAGTTCACAGTGGGGGGTTGCATTCAATCTGGATATTGACAAGCTGGATCCTGAATGGCATGTTCAGAGATTTGGTAACTGAATAGAAAAAGAATGGAAGGAACTGGGGTCTAAATTAACAGGGGAGAACTGTTGGAGGATGTGAATATAGCTGTCTTTAAGTATTTGAAGACCTGTCATGTGGCAGGAGGTGTAATTTATCTGAATAATTCTAGAGATTAGAAATAGAACTAAGAGGTACATGTTTATAAAAGGAGAATTTTTTTAAAATATAGTTGTTTTGAAATGGACCTTATAAAGTAGTGAGTTTTCCACAACTGAAGATTTTTAGAAAAAGGATGGATAATCATCTATGAGCTGGTTGAAGAATTTGTTCTAGAATTGGGTGGGAGGTGGCAAGCATAATCACGTAAATTGTTGTTATACTATGAGTTTAGAACTGGTTGCATGTAGAGAAATCCCAAACTAACTTAAACAAAAAAGAGAATCTGTTGAGTCCCACTACTGAAAGGTTCCAGGATAGGTCTAGTTTTAGGCGTGGCTGGATCCAGAGGTCTTACAAAAGTCTTTAGGCAGTACTGGCTACATAACTTGTGGGCTCTAGTGCAAAATGAAAATGTGAAGTCCCTTGTTTAAAAGTTGTTAGGAGTTTCCAGACAGTGGCAGCACAGTATTAAACTGAGTGTGGGTCCTTCCAAGTGCAAGGCCCCATGAAACTTCAGAAGCTGCATGCCAATGAAGCCAGCTCTGTCTTCAGGTCATGCTCTCTATCTCTGCCTCTCAGCTTCCTTTTTCTCTAGGTTCGTTTCATTTTCAGGCATCCTCTTTTACCCTCATTGGCAGCTTTAAGGCTTTTATTTTTAAAGCTGCAAAAGGGTGTTCCTCTGCCTTGGTGACACCAGCAAATGATACCAGATCATTTCTGATAGACCTTTCTTACCTGTGAACCCAATTACATGGTGATACTCCCTTTGCCCAGGCCTGGGTGATGTGTTCACCTCGGAGCTGAAAGTAGTCAGCTCTACTCAAACCATAAGGACCAAGAAAGAAAGAAACAAGGAGGTAGTTCCAAAATGAAAAACAGAGTAGAGTTACATAAAGAAGAGAGAATGGATGCAGGGTAGTCGAATGTCTACTATTTTTAGCAAACAATTGAACAATAGTGAAGTAATGACTAAAGGTAAGAAAAAGCCTCAATTCAGAGATCTTGCCAATCAGTAAGGGTTCATTTCACCCTAAAGAATTTGCTAACATTTTTAACTCTATTTTTTTCAGGTCTGCAAGCAAGATATTTGCTGTGTCATGTTTATTTACTGTCATATTTATATTCTTAACATGAGCACATTTAAAATGGTCTGTCAAGATTCTGAAATCTAGCACTTACTGCCCTGCCTGGAAATTATTTTAATGCGCTGAGGAATGTTGTCTGGAATCTAGTTACATTTCTCAGTCCCACCTTCTATTCAAAACTTTGTTCAGTTTCTTAGGAGGGAGAAAATATTTTATATATATACTCATACACATATATAATATAGATATGTTAGTCATCACTTTCTGTCTTAGCTGGTCCTGCTTTGGAACCAGCACATCACTTAATAATCTCTGCTCAAAAGTTGACTTTTTTTTTCAGATTATGGGTCAAATGCCTGGAAAGGTGAGGAGAACTAGGTAGCCCAAGGACCATGCAGAATTTGTAATGGACTTAATCACCCACACAAATCAGTTCAGCCAAGATTTTCGTTTGAATCCAGCGAGATATGACACTTTCGTGGAACTGAATTAACTAACAATTTTATTCTGAACAGTTTATCAGGAGAGGTGGGGACAATTGATTACAGTCAATGTCTGAAATGGTTCATGCAGCTCATGGAGAACCTTTCCTGAAGTCTGCTATACCAAGGCAGAAGTTAAACACAAGGTCTCTGGAGCCAAACTTCTGGAATTTAAAGTCTCATCTTGCCACTCCTGAGCTATGTCTCCTTGGGCTAGTTTGCCTCTCTGAGATTTCCTTTTACTCATCTCTAAAATGTCATTGTTGCTATCTATCTATCTATCTATCTATCTATCTATCTATCTGTTAGCAAAACTGAAACAATAGGAAGTGCATGCCTCCCTAGGTCCACCACACCTGCAGAGATTCACAGGGTACTTTTTCTGGGTCATTCAACCAACACACTAGAATAGAAAATGGGAAGGGGATGTCTTGACTTCCTCTTAATATAAACAAGTTATCAATGTATAATATGCTTGGCTAAGCAGCCATTGGCATGCATTTGTATTGGTTAACTTCCACCCCAAATCTGTCCTTCACCAGGACGGCTCATCCTCCACAAATCCACAAAGCATACATTTACATTCATTGAACATGCAAGGTGATGATCTTTATGCCTCCTTTTTCCTATATCAAATAATTGTCCTCACTAGAATAAAGAAGTTTTGAAGCTTTTGGAAAAATAACTATTTCAAGGAAGGAAGAATCTTTATTCTCTGATCTTTCACCCAGAGATTGAAGTCTAGTATAACAATTACACTAAAGAATTTCCCTACCCCACAAACGTGGATTTTCTCAGTTTACAGATTTGTGCTTAGTGTTGGTTAGTTTTGAAGAGTTTTTATATACAGGGCGTAATGGCTAGATCTCCCTTGCTATCTTCTATGGAGACAGCTTTAACATGTCTTCCCACTGATAGGCACTCACAATCCATGACTTTTTAAGAAATACACACCAGTCTCGTGTTCTTTAGAATATATAAATAGAAGCATTGAACATACTCTTGGAGCTTTCTAAATTGACTTCCCTGAACCAACTTAGAAATTAAAGTTGAGCTGAGGTGCCTGTCTTTTGCTCGTTAAGTCTTGCAGTGTTTTCTCTGAAATGGCAGGTCTCCTGGGACAAATCAAAGAATGTTCTCTTTAAATTTCCTGAAAATCAGAAGGGCACAATTTTCCAATGATTTTTATTCTTTACTGGGACTGCATATTGAAAATGGAGCATATCATCTGGGTAGATAACGGAAATAGATGAAAGAAAAAAACATATTTATGATTGTATTCACCAATAGTCCACAACACAGATTTTTTCTTGAAGTCCCAAGTTATTTTCCCATCATTGCTAACAGAAATACACTGATTTAAAATTTACTACCACTTTAGGGAATAGAAATAAAAATCCTGAACACCAAACAAATGCATGCGTGGAGGAAGCCTTTCGAGAAATATTTGGCTGCCTAGATATAGAGAGATGGCATTGAGCCACCTGAGAATTCCTGGACATACCTACAATGCATGGTAGACAACCGCTGAGTTTTATTTCAAAGTTCAAGTCATTGTCTCTGGTGGCCAGTCACACACATGTTGAAGGGGGGATAAATATCCCCACTACATGCTCAGCCTTAAGACAAATTGCAATATAAACTATCACTAAGAACTATAAAAAATAACAATGAGATTTCTGCCAATGCATTCTTTTCTGCATGAGCCAAAGAGTGCACCAGTATTACACATTTACTTCAGTAAGTGATCATGTAAATTCATTAAAAAGAAAATGCAGTATATATACACAAGGGAGCACTATATAACCGTAACAGAGGATGAGATCCTGTCATTTGCAAAAACATGGATGGAACTGGAGGTCATTATGTTACGTGAAATAAGCCAGACACAGAAAGACAAACATTGCATGTTCTCATTTATTTGTGAGATCTAAAAATCAAAACATTGAACTTATGGAGATAGAGAGTGAAAAAATGTTTACCAGAGGCTGCAGAGGCTGGGAAGGGTAGTGGGGGGTGATGTGGGAGAGTCGTAGGCATGGTTAACGGGTGCAACAAAATAGAAGGAATGAATAAGACCTAGTACTTGATAGCACGACAGGTTGGCTATAGTTAACTAAAAGAGTATAATTGGACTGTTTGTAACACAAAGGATAAATGCTTAAAGGGATAGATACCCCATTTTCTGTAATGTGATTATTATGCATGGCATGCCCATATCAAAACATCTCATGTACCCCATAAGTATATATACCTACTATGTACCACAAAAATTAAAAAGAAAAAAATGAAGTTTATTTAGCTAATAAACTAATAAGGTCTCCATTATACAATGCTAGTTCACAGCCAAATATACGTGAGGAAAAACACAACTCCTCAGCTCCTACTTAAAAGGATTCATTCAAGTCTTAAAATAAATTGTGTGTATGTTCACCATGGAAGTGATTATTGACTGTAGGTGAACAAATGACTCACTTGGGGAGATTATATAGAGTATAGATGCCCCACACCACACTCACAGAATCAGAATCCTTGGGAAGGTGTTATAGCATGGGTGCATAGATAACACCTCACAAGTGAATATCATTAAGAATTACTGGAGCAAAATGAGACCTAGAACCTTCTCTTCCACTATTAGATTTAATGTCAGGGCTGACTCTGTCGAGGGTACCTCTATACCCCAAATCACCCATTTTCCCCCACTCCTATTTTTGTCTTCCCATTGGCTTACTCCCACAATTGCTGGAACAGGAAACACGTCAAAGGGACAAACTGTTCATGGAGTCACTTTTAAAATGTCATTGCAAATGTAAGCAAGCGGTTTTGGCCTCATATAAGTAACAAAGGAAAAAATGGAGTGTTAATAGTAGTGATGGTTTAAGGAATCCAATTTATTCCCAGGGCCTCCATCAAATATCATTGTAACTATTGCATATTCACCACAAATCATTACATTTTGGTAATTTGTGAATTCCATTACTTGAGGTCATAAAATTCCCTCTATTATAAGAAATCACTGCTGTTAGGTCCAGTCTGCTTAAAGTGAATGACAGATGATCTACAGTCTTGGAAATGATGTTTTTCACTGCCAATTACTTACATATGAAAGATGATTAAGTGATTATAAAAGGAAATCCATAGGTACAGTTACAGGGCCCCACATCATAAATAATTTTAAAGCTGGGTAATCTGTTTTCATGTCTTCTATTGTGTGCATGCAGGTCCTTGAATTGCCTTCACTCCAAGGAATTTCAACTCTTTTGTGAAAAATAACTTTTAAAAAGTCTCACTGACCATACACAACACCATGACCATAAAACTCATGAGTCAGATGCTTCCTTGCTAATAAGCTAGAATGCTTATCTGTCATGAAGTGCAGCATACTTATCAAACAAAGAAGCAGTGAAGGTTAATTCTTTCTTTTTCCTGTCTTACCTTTGTAGTATATGAGAGTTGCTGAAATCTTTTGTTTTAAATAATGTTAAAATAAAATAATAATGTTTAAATAATAATTATTAAATTATTTAATTGGTTTTTTAAGCATGATTATTTAATTGTTTTTAATGGAATCTCCCAAAATGCTTGTTGGTGTTGTTTCTATTTTACTCACTATAGGTCATGTAATAATACAATAGTATCCCAAAGAGAGGATTTAAATAATTTTTTATGATGACGGCGTCAATATATTTCGACATCTTGCCTATTGAAGATTGGCAGCAGTGACTTCGTAATAAAAAAATATTAAATGATGCCAAAGTTCAAATGTGTCTTTGGCATGTGGCATGACAATGAATAGAGAATTTCATTAAAAGGAAAATAACTAATAATGCTCCCATTCATATGGTGAGAACTGGGTTGTGAATCCTGGAAAGGAAATAGAACTATGTGATGACTTTCTTTCTGTGGGTTCCCCTCTCTCTCCACTTGCACCACTGCACATTGTTTTCCTCCAACTTTTGGAAGAAAAGTATATCTGCAAATGTGTCTCATCTTCGTGTATTTCCTATAACCTTTCTTCTATATCTCAGCAAAAGCCATGCACAGTAGGAGTTATAGGGAGCTAAATTGAGGAATATTTTGAGGTTATCTGGAAAATCTGAATTTATCTTACCTGTATAGAAAATGTGGAATAATTTTCTCTCCTCTGATTGTTGAAAGAAAATACATTAGAGTGGAAAAGGTAGGTGGCAGTAATGCAAATAAATATGATTTTTCGAGAGACTATTTTAGCAGATACTAACCATCCAATAAGAAATGTGTCCTGGTCCTTATTCCTTGAATGCACTTGTTCATCCACCCCTATTCCATGGGTCCTTCTCAGTGGGATTCCAGCATCACCTGTTTTTGATGGTGCCTTCTCCAACTCTCCCCTACTCCCATGTGTTTTCCAATAGCCTTTCAGAAATGCTTTACATTATCAATCATAATGCATTATATTTTAGTTGTTTCCAAGACTTTCTTTCCTACATCAGTGTGAGTCTCCTTCTGTCGGAACTGTATCAAATTTACTTTGTTGCCACAGTGACTTGATAGCACTGGTCAGCAGCATTTGTTAAATAGCTATCCAATTTTAAGAATGAAATATTTTTAGAACTAATATATCCTTGAAAATATTCAACTGATAAGATTCTTGGGCAGTTTTTTCAAAATGCAGGTCCTAGTTTGTTAGTGAGTTATAAGGTCAACTTAAGTGGGTTGCAACTGGTATTTTATAGTGAAATAGAATAATATTAGAATATGTCAGAATCTATTAAACATAGTAAGAATATTGTGTAAGTACTGTTTTGTGTAAGAAAGTATTTGGTGAAACGCTCATTTCTATTTATATATGTATGTACCTGCATAAGTATACATGTATATATATTGGGATGTTTCTGTGTGTGTTTGTATAGGTATACATATATATATTTGTGTGTATACATTAGGTAGAAATTTAAAATTTATTCCTTTTTGTGGGTCACAGCCAAAGAATGACACTGTTCTAGGTCATAAGAACCCAAGCACATTGAGATTGCAGACAGGCAAATGCTTTTAAACATACAATAGTTATTGATATCCCCTACTGCAGACACCCCAAACCAGCATTCTGACTTATCAAGGAGTGCCAGTCAGTTGTGAGAAATGGCTCAGGTTACCTTCCTGTATTCAGTCCCTATCATCCAAGCCATAGTCACATAGCACTGTGGCACAGTGGCACTGGAGTCAGCTGACCTAGACTGGAATCCCAGCCCCACAAGCTATCAGCACCATGGGTTTTGGCAAGTTAATAAATCTGAGTGTTGTTTCTTTGTTTCTAAAAGCAGCATGTCTCCTAGTTCTCCACAGGGATTATATGAGTGTATACGTAGCACCTAGCATTATCACATAGTACATGTCCGTTATTATGTATCTCTATACCTTGGGTGGTGTATTTTTCCCTCTTGCACTGCAACTTTTTCAGCTGTAAAATGGAGAGAGTAATAGCACCTAATGCATAGTATTTTTAAAAGAGGATTAAGAGAATCAGCATAAGTATTTAGAGGTGTACCTGGCACACAGCACTGTATATGTCATTGCTATTGTTGTTATTATATATGTTTGGTTCTAAATAACATCTTGTCAGTATCCTGTAAGGATTTCAGGGATTCTGGTCTATGTTCAAAGATATTTACAAGGAATATGGCATTGAACTAACATTTTAACTGAGCACAGAATGGCAAGAATTTTGATATGAAACCTAGATTCAAAATGTAAATGAGCATATAAACCACAGTTTATTTCAGCAAAATCCTCGCTAGATGCTCACCAAATAAAAACACTTCCATCCCTTTTTCTCCAGCTTATGTTTGCAGATGTCTCTTTCCTGGTGTGTAGACATAACCCTAACAAACAATAGCAAAATCATCATGAACAAGTAACACTGGTAGGTGGTGCATCAAATTATAGCATTCAAGAAAATAATTTTCTTATATAAAGAGTCTAGAATCTTCACCTTTGTTCTTATTTAGCTGAAATGAAATGATTAAACAAAAGAAAAGAAGTAATTACAATTAGAGCAGATACTAGTGAAACTGAAAACAGGGAATCAGTAAACAAATTTCTTTTAAAAACCTGGAAGCTCGTTCTTTGAAAAGATCAATAAAATTGATAAGTCTCTAGCCAGACTAAGAAAAAAGAGAGAAGACACGAATTACTAGTATCAGAAATGAAAGAGGTGACCCTACTACAGCTCCCATGAAGATTCAAAGCATAGTAAAGGAATATTATGAACAATTATGTTCTCACAAATTTGGAAACCTAGATGAAATGGAACAATTCCTTGAAACACAATCTGCTAAAACTCACACAACAAAAAATAGACAATCTGAATATACTTATATCTATTATAGACATCGAATCAATAATTAATAACCTCCCAAAATATAAAGCACCAGGCCCAGATGAGTTCATTGGTGAATTCTACCAAATGTTTAAGGAAGAAATTATACCAATTCTCTACAACCTCTTCCAGAAGTTAGAGGCAAAGGGAATACTTATCTTAGAGTCCAGCAGTACTCTAGTACCAAAAGCACACAGACATTAGAAGAAAACTATAGACCATTATCTCTTATGAACATAGATACAAAAGTCCTTTGAATCAAAAAATGTATAAAAAGAATTTTACACCACAGCCAAGTAGGATTTATCCCAGATGTGCAAGTCTGGTTCAACATTTGAAAATTAACTAATGAAATCCATTACATCAAAAGCATGCAGAGGAAAAGTCATATGATCGTATCAATAGATGCATGAAAAGCATTTGGCAAAATCCAACTAGGAATAGAGGGAAATGTCCTCAACTCAGTAAAGAATGTGCATAAAACAACATACAGCTAACATAGTTAATGGAGAAAAACTCAAAGCTTTCTTACTAAGATCAGGCATGATGCAAGGATGTGTCCTCTCACCACTGCTTTTTAACATTCTGTAGGAAAGTCGTAGATACAACAATAAAAGAAATAAAAGATACACAGATTGGGAAGGAAGAAACAAAACTGTCTTTTTTTTGACAGATGACATGATCATCTGTAGAAAATCTGAAATAATCAACAAAAATCCTGGAACTAATAAATGACTATTAAAAGATTACAAAGTTAATATACAAAAGTTAATTATTTTCCTATATACCAACAATGAATAAGTGGCATTTGAGATGGAAAACAATACCATTTACATTAGCACCAAAGAAAGAAACACTTAGATATAAATCTAGCAAAACGTACAACATCTATATGAGGAAACTACAGAACTTTGATGAAAGAAATCAAAGAACTGGATAAATGAAGAGATATCCCATGTTCTTGGATAGGAAGATTTAATATTGTCAAGATATCAGTTCTTCCAAATTTAATCTATAGGTTCAATACAATCCCAGTCAAAATCCCAGGGGATTATTTTGTGGATATTGACATTTTGATTCTAGAGTTTATTTGGAGAGCCAGAAGACCCGCACAAAGAACAAATCAGAGGACTGACACTATTTAACTTCAAAACTTACTCTAAAGAAGAACAAAGCCAAATAACTGACACTACCCAACTTTAAGACTTACTATAAAACTACAGTAATCAAGACATTGTGGTGTTGGCAAAAGAACAGACAAATAAGAGATCAGTGGATCTAAATAGAGTTCAGAAGTAGACTCAAATTAATATTATTAGTCACCTGATCTTTGACAAAGGAGCAAAGACAATACAATGGAACAAAAATAGTCTTTTTGACAAATGTTGCTTGAACAACTAACTGGACATCCACATTAAAAACAAAAAGAATCTAGACACAAACCTGATGCCTATCACCAAAAAAAAAAAAAAAAAACTCAAAAGGGATCACAGACCTAGAAGTAAAATGCAAAAACAATTATAAAACTCTTAGAAGATAACTGTGGAGAATATGTACGTGACCTCGGATATAGTGAAGATTTTTTAGACTCAACACCAAAGGCACAATCCATAAAGGAAAAAATCGATAAGCTGAATTTCATTAAAATTAAAAACTTCTCTTCTGCAAAAGACTCTGTTCAGTGAATGCAAAGACAAGCCACGGACTGAGAGAAAATATTAGCCAATGACATATTTCATAAAGAACTATTAACCAAAATATACAAAGAACTGTTAGGATTCAACAAGAAAACAACCTGAATTTTAAAATGAGACAAAGACACTAACAGACACCTCATCAAAGAAGAGAGATGGCAAATAAGCTTATGGAAAGATGCTCTTAGCATATGTCATAAGGGAACTGCAAATTAAAACAACAATGAGATACCACTATACATCTATTAGAATGGCCAAGATCCAGAACACTGACAACACCAAGTATTGATGAGGATGTGGAGCAATAGAAACTTTCATTCACTGCTGGTGGGAATGCAGAATGGAATAGCCACTTTAAAAGATAGTTTGGCATTTTCTTAAAAAGCTACATTCTCTTAGCATACAATCCAGCAATTGCACACCTTGGTATTTACCCAAAAGAGTTGAAAACATATGTCCAAACAAAAGCCTGCACATGAATGTTTATAGCAACATTATTTATAATTGCCAAAACTTGGAAGCAACCAAGTTGTTCTTCATTAGGTGAATGAATAAATTGTGTTGTATCCAGACAGTGGAATATTATTCAGAGCTAAAAGGAAATTAGCTATTAAACCATGAATAGACATGGAAGGATCTTACACATGTATTACTAAATGAAAGAAGCCAATCTGAGAAGGTTATCATACTGTGTGATTTCAACTATATGCCATTCTAGAAAATGCAAAACTATTGGGACAGTAAAAGGATCAGTGATTGCCAGGAGTTGTGGAGAGGGAGACAGGGAGGGATGAATAGGTAGAACCCAGAGGGTTTTTAGGGCAGTGAAACTACTCTGTATTATGCTACAGTGGTGGATACTTGTTACCCTGCATTTGTCCAAACCCATAGGATGTACAACACCAAGAGTGAACCCTTTGGGTGATAATGATGTGTCACTGTAGATATACTGATTGTAACAAATGTACCACTGTAGTATGGAATTTTGATAGTTGGGGAGTCTGTGAATACATTGCAGCAGGGAATATATAGGAAATCTCTGTACCTTCTGCTTATTTTTGCTGTGAAGCTAAAACTTCTCTAAAAAAGCCATTAAAAAAATAAAGTAAAAAAATTAAATGAGTATGTATTAACTCTTTCCTTACTATAGAGCTTTTCCCTCAAGCATTAGCTTGCTTCGGGTTTGGTTTCCATCTGAATGAGCTGTGTGTCTTCTCTGCTGGTTGAGACAACTGTGTCACATTTACAAATGTAACCAACATTTCTGGGCACATTCCTTAAACTGGGGCTCAGAGCCCTGTACTGGCACTGCTGTGACCAGCCTCTAAGCCACTGGATACTATATGGCACAGCCATCCTTGATGACTTAATTAACTCACATTTGCTATTCCTGTAGTGGTATTTAGTAGATATGGAATCCTTTAGTTACCAAGAGGTGTTTTGACACTTTGCCTGGAGAAAGCTATAGAATGGCAGCTGATAACTCAAAAGCATGTGTGAAAATGGCAGCTGCATTGACATTGGAATGAGCTCTGAAGGAGTGGTAGGAAGGGTTTTGTGAGCTTTGCATATTCACTTCTCTTTCACCTTGCCAGTCAAGCATGACAGAAGGATTAATCTCCTTGCCATCTGCTTCCCTACCTCTACAGATGACAGCTTGGGTACATCTGTAGTCAGTGTTTCCAAATTTAAGTGTGTGCCAAACGTTGAAGAACAGTGATTCCCAAATGGTAGTGTCCATCAGAATCACTTGGAAAGCTTGTTATAATCAAATTTCTGGGCCCCACCCCAGAGCCTCTGATTCCTTAGGTCTGGGATAGGGCCTGAGATTTGTATTTGTAGTAAGTTTCCACGTGATGCTGATGCTGCTGATCCAGGGACCATACTTTGAAAACCCCTGCTGTAGGAGAAACTGTAGAGAATAGGAAGAATTAGTAGAAGGTGTCGTACAACCAGAAAATATCACATATTTACCAACTGTTGTTGTTGTTGCTGCTGTTTTAGCGGATAGATTGCTTAAAAAGTTTTGTTTGGAAAAAAATATAGTGAGTGTTCCAGATGAAAAAAAATAGAATGTGCAACTTCCTTTTAAGGCATTGGCAAAAATTATATAAAATGAGAGTAAAGAGCAGGCAGGGGTGGAGAGCAAGGCCAAATCAGACAAATGAGAACTTTTTCTGCCTGGTTCCAAATCAGCTCTTCTGTTTTTACACCTATTTCTTCATCTCAGGGCTTTCTACATGGCTTTCTAAATTGTGCTATATGCCAGCCATATATGCAACACATCATAAGCTGCTAAAATAAATCTGTTGACTTTGGAAGCTTTGGGTTTTTTTTTTTTTTTTTTTTGTACACAGCTTGATGGGCGTCTTAAATTGTTAGTAATTATGTCTTATTCTTCCTCCAAAATATGAAACATTCATTTAATGTCAAAGCATCTAGGTGCTTAACATTCAGTTATGTAAACAGGCATGTATGCCTTTTGGAGAACATAGGGCCCCAGGCAGTCTGAAGTGACAGGAGGACAGAAGAGTAGTCACAAAGGAATGTATGGTAACTGGACAGTTTCGAGATTGAATGCTTCTTTGGCAAATATTTGTAAAGGTAAGTGAGATCCATGTCGTCTTCTCCATAAGCTGGCAAGTGTTGTAATGAAAGCAAGCCTCAGATCAAAGTTTGTATAAATAATTAGTGAGCTGGCCAAAAAAAGAAAGAAAGAGAAAGAAAGAAAAAGATGAAAGATTTACTACTTAGTCTCGTGAGGTCTGTGAATTATAAGAAAAGAAAGAAAGAAAAGAAAAAAGAAAAAGAAAGAGAAAAAGAAAAGAAAGAGATTTAAAAACCAGATTTACTGCTTAGTCTTTTGAGGTCCATGAATTACCTATATAGTACCTGCCTGAAGAGTTCTCTTTGAAACGGACATGGTCTCAGGCATCTATTTGGATCAGGCATTGAGTACTCCGTTAAGTGGGTAGGGTTTAGGGGTTATTCACAATACCAAATGGAATGCTAGAATTCAGAGTATCACTCTTGGGTATTTGGGTGCTGATTTTGCCCAATTCTTATCTTTTTCTTATGCAAGTGCAGGAGGGCCTGTGTAGTCTTTCTAGCTACCACATTTCCGGAACACTAGTCATTTCATCAATGAAAAATAATTTCTGATACCCTTATGCTAATTAACAACCCTCTGGTGCAGATTTAGATAACACATTTGAAGTACTTCCCTTGGCTGTACCTGAAGTGTGGATTCCTGATTAGGGGGCTTTAAGTATGGCGTAATTGTCTTTAGGATATGGGTCAAAAATCCCTTTTGGACTCATATACAAATCAACTGTTTTGTTCTAGTCATTAAAAAAAAAAAAGGCAGCAGAGGTGAATTATAAAGTCTTTCATGTTAATCACAGTGGTACTTTAAAAATTTGGGGTGCTGCCCCAATTACAAAGTGTGTCACAGGCGTTGGGGATAAAGAAGGAAGTTTGAGAGCTATTATTGTTTACAGAACTACTGTTATAGAAAATTAGGATATTTTGTGTGTGATTTAGGTTAGCATTTAAGAAAATGTTATACACATTTTGTAACAATTTTCTGATTCCATCTTGAAGACCCAGGATTTTAGAATCTCTAAAGCAAAAAAATGCTAGCAAGAACAAAGACATGCTGAAAAAGCTGGATAGATCTTTTTCAGGGGGGGAATACTGTTGCTTTTCACATTTCTCTATTCCTAGCTGATAGCAAGCCCTGCATTTAATTATTGAAAACAATGCCAACGTGAAATGGAACTTCCCAATGCTGGGTTTCCTCTTTAATCTAAGATCATTTAATTTGCCAAATAACTTGAGTGAAGGATTGAGGCTGAAAGGTTAATAGAAGCCATGTTGCCCTCGGCTTAATTCTGTCCTTTCTTTTTATGTCATTTGTTTAGCTCAAACTTTAAAATTCAAAGATATGACACAAGTGTGTGTGCATGAGTGTGTTACATGTTAAATACTGTATAGAATTTCTGGTTTTTACAAATACCGACTAGGCAGGCAGATGCCTCGAAATTAAAATCAGCTTGACAGTTTATTTCACTGAATTTGAAACGTTTAACTGCACCCTCCACCCCCAACTGTCAAATTCACTAACCGGAAGGACACTAATGTTTAAGTATCAATACAAATGGCAGACTATTGAGACAATGGGACTGTTTTTGGGATCACAAAGACCACCCACATGTTTGGTGATTTTCTAGAAGGACTTATGGGACCCAGCCTACAATGGTGCACACAGTTCTATTTATTTATTACAGCTACACAACAAGGATAGACAGTTGTATCAATAAGAAAAAAAGATATGGGCCAAATCTAGAGGAATCCATGCACAGGCTTGCCATGTTTGTCCCTGGATGAGGCCACATAAAGGAAGCAACATGTGTACAGTTTTTCTGCCTGTGGAAGCCCATCTTAGACTCAGAGCCCAGGGTTATTATTGGTGTCTGGTCACAAAGTTACAGAGACCAGCCACAATTACTGAAATTCCAGATTCCCAGAAGGAAAGCAGGTGTTTAGTGTCCCAGGAGGGCAAAACAACCTGATTTTGTAGGGAACTTTTCAGAAGCTGATTTCTCAGGAGCCAGCCAAGGACCAACCCTGCAAGCAGACTCTTCTGAAGATAACAACTCAGTCCTGCTAGGTGAACACTTTCCTTCAGAGTTGTAGACTTTTTTAATGCTACTTCTCTGTAGTACCTTTCAGTATCTTTCACATTATAATCTTCAAATGTATATTTGCTTCTGGTTCCTTGAGGGCAGAAGTCATAGGCTGTTCATCCATATTTTTCTGGCACCTGGAATGACAGGTGGACCTGAAAGAAAACCCAGTGAATGTTTGTGGAATAACTGAATGGATGTAGCAATGGAATGTGGATTTTAGTCTTGTGTGTAAATTAGAAGTTGTATATTTGTTAGATTATAATTTATCTGTGGGTATAATTTGTAGATGGTAAAATTCTCATCATCTCAACAAAAATTTTGCCATCCTGTCCACAATAATCTTGAAATGACCTCATTTCTAGACTCTCCAAGCTAGCTGCTAAATACTAGCTTGTACAGTTTCCAACTTCCAAGCCAGTTGTGGGGCAATGATCATAAACATCTCCAAGGATAGCAATGGTTGAGGTGGCTTGGCAGTGCTGACATAGCCACCCTGTATCCTCATTGGTCACCGGCAGAGCCCTGACTTGCTTCAGTCCCTGCAGCCATTACATTCTCCTTTGGGCTTAGGATAGAGTCAGTGAGTATCATGAGGAAGAACTTATGTTTAGGGCAAAATATCACAGTAATCACATTAGGGATGAAAAATGAAATGAGAGAATATGACTGTTTACCCACCACACCTGGGCCAGTTGAAGTTTGGGACTATTTGTGGGAGCCTGAATCAGGTTTAATAGAGACTCGCCATCTGGTTAACCTCAGCATACATCTTAAAAGAGCCAGTTAAGTGGTGATTGATACTGTTGAACATAACTGAAGTAGAGAACATTTGTTGTTGTAAAATGAAACTATATATATATACACACACATGTATAAAGTTTATATATGTTTCAAATATGCATATATTTATATAGATTTCTAATAGGAAGCATGGAAGTACGTGTAGCCAGGTAAGGACAGAGGACAAAGTGTTTATGAAACAGCCTTTGAACAGAAAACCAGTAGACATTTGACTGTATGTTTCTTTCACTTTTTAAATTTGATTACCTGGAATGTGAATATATAAGAAACAAAACTGAATAATTATGAATGTTAGGAGCCTCTTTAATTTTCAATGAACTCTTTACAGATGTGTAGGAAATACTATTATTAAGGCCCATCAGTACTAGTTTTATCACATAGTATAGTTTAACGAAAATGGCATGTCCACCTCATATGTGTCATCTCTTTCCAAACATATTTAATTATGTATTTTTTAAGTTAAAAATTACCATTGAGGAGATTTTCTCTGAATCTGGGGAACACCTCTGTACAACTTTGCCAAGATAGGCCTTGAGAAGCAGCAAAATGATCGTGTGTGGACTTTGGAATTCCAGGAGTGACCCCAGCATGAGCCATGTCATGAGACACTTTAAATCTTGCTTCCTTAACTGTGAAATGGGGCTAAACAGATCCTATGAGACAGCCATCCATTTACCAACTGTAAAATATTAATCCAGTGTTAAATATTACTGCTATTCTCATATCACTAGCACTTAGATATTTGGAAGCTTCCAGAAATATGCCTGCTCCTGGTCTTCTGCTGGGTTTTCACTGATTGATTTCTTAGTAGAAACTGGAAAGTTAGGAAAAGGGAGAGAAGAGAGGTGGGCACATACCATGACTGGAAGATGAAATAAGGCATCGATAAATTTGAACTTGGATGATGATACTTCTAGTTTTTCTCAAAGACCTTGTAATATCTGGCTATAAAGGGGACTTCCTTGTGTGCGTGTTGAAGGTGGCTTTTGTACACAGAACAGATTATTTAAGGGCAGTTTTGTGGACAAACTTGATATGCAATATATTCAAGTTGCACATTCAATTTCCTATTTCTTCCATATTTTTTAACAATTTGTAAATCTAACAAAATTTTATAGTCACTTTTATGAGGACTTTTGACAACATTATTTAATGCCCTTCAACATTTAAATGGTATTTCTGTATTTCTTTTAAAGTCCTTCATTGTCTCACAAACCCTTCCAAGTATTGAATAACTTTTATAAAGCTGTTTGAAACATGTAGATGTGTTTTGTTCTCTTAAAGGTCTCAGTCCCATTTATAAACTGTCTTTTAGCATATAAACCCAAATCTAAATCAGTTACTCAGCACACATTTTAAATTAAAATTCTAAGTCTTAACCTATTGGATATTCTCTATGCCATATTCTCTTAAACAATATAAAGCACTCATAATATACAACATATACAGATTAATTCTAAATTTAATGTGAATATATTAATACTATGGGATTGATTTGCTCCATCATTTCTATACTTAATTCTAAACCTTTCTGGGATTAAAAGACATCCAATAAGAAAAAAATCATTCTCACCTAGTAAAGTTTGGGTTTCCAAACTGATTCACTAAGCTTTTAATTCAGGCAGAGAGACATAAGCCTGGTCTTTATTCATACTTGTGACCCTGTTGAGAAATACCAGTTGCTGTTAATATCCCGATGATTGCTTGACCAGTGCTTCTTAATCCTTAGTGTGCACATGAATGTGCATAAGACTCATCTGGGTGTCTTGTTAAAATAAAGGTTTGGATTTGGTTGTGAGTTCTCCCAACCCCACCTAGGCTTGCCAAATCCAAACCATCATTTTAACAAGACTCGCAGGTGAGTCTTGTGCACATTTGTGTGCACATTAATGATTGCACCCAGCTCCCAGGTAATGCCTGTGCCACTGGGGCAGCAACCACACTTGAGTGAGTAGTGACACCTTAGATTCGAGTGCCATTTTATATCATTCTTCCATCTACTCATAGATGACGTCGTTGACCATTGATGCAGCTCACTTCCTTCACAGTTTGGTTGGTTTTGCATTTCTCTGAGTCTCTTAAGATATTTAAATGTCATTTCCATTAGACTCTGCAGACTTTTGCAGGCTTTGTGTCACTGTGGTCAGATAACTGAACACTTGAAGATTAAAATTACTCATTTATAGAGAAAGAAGAGATTATTTTGAAATAAATGAATAGAACGATTTTGTTAGAAAAAAATTAGAAAGGACAAGTTTGCCAGACTGACAATTTGAACTCTGTAGAATGAACATGAAGTTTTATAAATATGAGATACAACATTGAGAAAAGTTGAGTCCTGTATCTAAATGAATTTTTAGGTTGTCTCTAGATACTTTGATCAAACATTAATCCAGATGCAAGTTTTTTTTTTTTTTTTTAACATAATGGCTGTGCCTCCCCTCCCTGTCAATCCTTGTTGTCAGAAAATACAGCTTGCTGGATGATTCTTCCCACCAAATATCTGAGAAGCAAGGGACCTCATAGAGTATATGTACATTTTGGTTGAACTAGCTTATTCTAAGCCAAGTTTCTCACTAACATTTCTTTATTAAATAAAAGTAGACAGTTTAAATGTTAGAAAGGAAAACATGTGTATGTATGTATTTTTTCCTTCTTTGAATGTTTTTGATGTTGACAGCCTGGAGGCAAGCAGTGAGCATTGAGCCTCTGCTCCCTTCCATTCTGAGGCCCTGCATCACAAAAGACCTGAATAAAACATTTCTTACCTGCCTGGCCCTGTAGGCAGTTAAGTTCGCTACCTTACTAGAAATGGGTCATCTCATACAGTGTTCATAGGAATGTACCTGTGTACAGCCTGTGCAGGTATTTTGACCAAGCAGTTCTACTTGTAGAAATCTGTCCAAATAATTAATTGGACAGGTATGCAATTTTGTTCAAGAACTTTCATTGTGGCATTGTTCACAACACCAAGATATTAGAAACCAACTAAATATTCATCCATATGTAATGGCCAAACAGCTTCTCTATGTCTGCTGCCTAGCAAAGCCAATTTATCAAGACAAAGGAATTACAATAGAGAAAGAGTTTAATTCATTCAGGCCCGGCTGTGCAGGGGCCAAAGTTTTACTATTACTCACATCAGTCTCCCCGAAAACTCAGAGACTGGGTTTTTAAGGATAATTTGGTGGGCAGAAAGTTGGAAAGTGGGGAGTGCTAATTGGTCTGGTAAGAGATGAAATAGGGAGTTGATGCTGCTGTCCTCTTGCACTGAGTCAGTTCTTGGGTGGAGACCACAAGACCAAATGAGCCACTTTATTGATCTGGGTGGTGCCAGCTGATCCCTCTAGTACAGGATCTGCAAAATAAACAGTGATCTTAGGCTTCACAATAGTCATGTTTTTCCAGAATCAATTTGGGATGTTCAGTAATCTTGTAATCTTCAGTTGCACGATTCCTAAACCAAAATTTCTAATCTCGTGGCTAATTTGTTAGGCCTGCAAAGGCAGTCTAGTCCCCAGCCAGAAAGGTAATTTGTTGTGGGAGAGGGCTGTGATCATCTTTGTTTCAAATTTAAACTATAAACCAATTTCCTCCCAAAGTCAGTTCAGCCTATGCCCAGCGATGAACAAGGACAGTTTGGAAGTTCGAAGCAAGATGGAGTCAGTTAGGTCAGACCTCTTTCACTGTAGTAATTGTCTCAGTTATAATTTTTGCAAAGGTTGTTTCAGATATGGATCATTCATGCAGTTGGAATATTTTGTAGTCATTACAAATCTCTATTAATCATCATGGAAAAGAGCTATATCATGTATTTTTATTTTTTTAAATTTTTAATTTTTTAATATTTTTATAGAGGTGAGATCTCACTATATTGCCCAGGCTGGTCTCCAACTCCTGGGCTCAAGCAATCCTCCCACCTTAGACTCCCAAAGTGTTGGAATTACAGGTGTGAGCCACCATGCTTTGCCTTGATGTATTTTTAAAGACTAAAGCAGGCTACAAAGAATTAGTTATGGTGGAACTCTGTTATTGCAAATAAAATTAATGTATTAAAAATTATCAAACAAAGTAGACTCATGACTCATACAAATGATTGCAAAAACAGCTTCTTCCTGAGCAGGAAAGAGAGTCAATTGTACCTCCACCTTATAGAGTTTATTTGCTTGACAAACAAATGCTTGTCTATAGACAAATATTATTTTGCCTTGTTGTCAGTTATCTACAACTTACAGAGTTGCAACATAGTTCAAAGGCAATGCAAGGCACAGAGCTCCCCTACAGTCAGAATCAGATCACTTGGAAAGATGGGTTCTCAAGTTGAGAGCCTAAACAATGTATAGTTTTCTCCTGAAGCACAAGTTTTCCCTTCATGTATGTTTAAAAGTGTGGAATGAACAGAAAAATGACAAGTTGTTTTCTATGGATGGTAAGATTTCATGTTGTTTCTACCTTTTCTGTTTTTCTGTACTTTCACAGCATTTCTAAAAAAACATATAATTTTTTAAATCAAGGAAAAAAACACACTTCTATATTGAAAACATTTACAAATTACTTTCTCATGTTTTTAGTAAATCCTTCAACTACGACAATAAAGGAAATTGCTGTGTGTCTGCTGCCTGTAGGGTATTGTGACTAAAAGGATGAGAATAGGGGCCAGAGAATGTAGGCGGTCAACATCAGCTGTGCTAACCTGCTATTTCTGGTGGGTCCTCCAATTGATTGCTTGGTGTTCAGGCCTAAATTATTCCCACTTATAAGAGATATGATGAAACCAAAGTGCATTAGCATGTCAGAGGTGCTTTTAGCTTTAACACTCAATAAATGAAGTGCCAGGAAGTTGCTAATATTTTCTGTACCTTTTTAAGATGGGTCTGGAAAAAGCCTGTTTACTAATGAGCATTTCCTGGGTGGGAGAAGGGAGGACAGTGGCTGTGTATGGTCTGCCAGAAGGGAAGATGCTTCCCATAACTGTGTGTGATGAGAGTTATTAATGAATAGATGTTTCAGAGTTCATGCTACCCCCCTCTAGTTAATGTACTTATTTATAGAACTGATTTGAAAATTAAACAGAGCTGCTTCTTTCTTCAGTTTTATAGTTGGAAAGAGGTAATAAACATGCTGATGGCACAGACTTGTTTGCCTAGGTATCAGTTATTGTCTAGAGATTTTTTGTCTTTCTCTCCTTTCGCTGTTTTTTCGTTTTTAACCTCTCATGCCATTGTATTTCTGGTATAATCCTCATTTCCTTACATCTTGCCAAACTGCAGTTCTTTTGGATGCCAGAGTTTTATTGTAGTCTTCATCCTGACTGATCAGAGATTTGTAGAGCAATTGGACCACACATACAATATTGTTACAAATCTTATTGACAGTGTACATGGACTATTTTGGATAATCCTAGAGGCTTATATTTATAGCTTGTTGTATCAAAATGATTAAGATAGCATCAATAATTAAACAACAGTCTCTTTGCTCTTCTTTAGCTCAGAGCTGTTGTGCATGTTGATGTCAAAATGTTTTTGTTGAATGAATGAACTGAACTATGTTTATTTGTAGCAAACTATGTGTCACCTTTTGGAGTACTGGTGTGAGTGGTTATGTAAGCATTCTGCCCTCAGAAGGAATAACATCACCTATAAAAAACATTTGGGGTGCTGGTATGCACATTTTATTTGAAGGTTTAGTTCCAAGAATACTCATCTGCAACAATGCTGGGTATGCTTCCCATTATGCCCAGGGCACCGATCCTTAGGGGAAAACTGGCCATGGGAGAAAGGAAGTAGAAGGCAAATTTTATTTTTGATGCCTATACTAAATTAATTTGTGTCACCCCAAACTCCATGTTCACCTAGTACCTGTGAATGTAACCTTATTGGGAAATAGGATCTTTGTGGATGTAATCAAGTTAAGATGAAGTCATAGTGGATTAAGGTAAACCCTAAATCAGTGTCTAGTGTCCTAATAAGAAGGCTATATGAAGACACAGGTGCAGAGACACAGGGAAAAGATCCCATGTAACAACAGAGACTAATACTGAAGTGATGCAACTCCAAGAAAAGGAATCCCAAGGATTGCTGACAACCACCAGAAGCTATTGATAGGAAGAGACAATGAAGGATTATTGATCTAGAATTCTTCTCTAGAAGCTTCAGAGGAAGCACGGCCCTGCTGATACCTTGGTTTTAGACTTCTGGTTTCTAGGCTGTGAGAGAATACATTTCCGTTGTTTTAAGTCGCTCAGTTTGAGGATGCTAATGCAATGTCTCCCACTTTACAGTGATGTTCCCTTTTGTTCCTTAGTGTCTCTCATTCTCCCAGTATCCTGTGCCTTTACCTAATAGCTTTATTCATGTGTTAGTCAAGAGTGAGTGAAGTAAGCAGAAACCACTCTAGATAAATTTAATGGGAAAGGATTGAATATAGGGAATTACCTGCTTACACACTGTTTGAAAAATTTGGGAGCCAAAATCAAGGATACTTTTGTTGGTATCAAGAACTCAGGAAGTGCAGTGAAGGCAGGAAATGACTACCTAATATCTTAGGAGCCTAGAACACTTAATGGGGTCTTTCTCAGGAAGATACTTGGAAGACATCAACAAAACACTACATATATGTTGATTCCCACACATCTGACTCGAGCTGCTGCCACTGAATAATGTCCTCTGTTTCTCTTCATCTACCAGGTTTCTGTCAATGACTGTCATTGGCAGAATGTGAATGTGAACCATAGTGCTAAGGAGAGCTGAGAAATGTTTCCAGACTTTCAGCCCTAGTGATACTGGGGAGAGAGAGTTTTTAAGGGCAAGGACAGAACTGCATATAAGAGATGCTTTCCTGCTTACTCAGCTTAATTCCTTTCCCTCAAAACAAAAACAAAAGCACTTCTCAGAAGGATTCTGTTAATCTATTTATTTACACCAAGGTATTATGGACCAACAATACCTTTAAATGTGTTTTTTTCCCCAGGACAATTTGTACTTTCACAAGAACAAAGATTTAATTTAAAGAAGTGAATCCATCTAATTGACAATTGGTTGGAACAGAAATTCACTAACAACACTGTTTACTGAGGGGTCCTCAGAGATAAAAAGACATTTTAGATAGAAATCTACTCTTCAGGTTTTTAATCTTTTTGGCCTTTGCTTTGTGTGTGGAAAGATATTTGGCTTTGTTGATCTTTTGTTTTTATACAAAAACATAAATGAGAGATTAATTCTGGTTAAATGAGGCGTGTTCTTCTTAGTTCTCTGTCACTAGTGGTTTTCAATGGGGCAATTTGGATTCCCACCTTGTGCTCCCAGAGGACGTTTTGTAATGTCTGGAGACATACTTGGTTGTCACAACCGAGACTGGGGGAGTCCTACTGGCATAGAGTGTGGTGAGGTCAGAGATGCTACTCTACATTACGCAATGCACAGGGCAGCCCCCACAACAAAGAATTACCCAGCCTAAAATGTCAATAGTGGCACAGTTAAGAAATTCTGCTCTTTTGCTATGTGTGGTTGGAGCAAAAAGGTGAGGCAAAGTCTCTGTCTTGATCCTGGGCTGTGGTGGGACTGCCTGCCCTCAGGTACCCTTGGATGCTGTTGCCAATCTCTGATGCTTCTTCCTTAACTTCTTCGCTGTCCTCTGAGGTACCCTGCTGAAAAGTGAGGCCAGAGCTCTCCCCCAGTTTCCCAATTCAGAACCAAGGTGCGGACAATGTGTGCCCTTCCTTTTATCAACGCTTTGTTTGTTTCATTCTGAGATCCCTTTGCTTTTCAAAGCCTCCTTCCCACATTCTGAGAGCAGCCCCTCTGTCACCTTGCCCCTAGTTCTCTGCAGTTCCTTCTCCAGAGTCTCATCTCACACCTAGAAAGCCTTTTCCCTTCTCCCCCCTTCATCACTGTCTTCTTTTTTTTTTTTTTTTTTTTTTTTT
>PVKV010026084.1:13037-28713 GCA_004027835.1 Alouatta palliata | reverse complement strand
TCCCTGTGTCCATGTGTTCTCATTGTTCAACACCCACTTATGAGTGAGAACATGCGGTGTTTGATTTTCTGTTCTTGTGTCAATTTGCTGAGAATAATGGTTTCCAGCTTCATCCATGTCTCTGCAAAGGACATGAACTCATCCTTTTTTATGGCTGCCTGGTATTCCATGGTGTGCCACATAGTATTTAAAAATCACAGTTCAAGGACAAATTTTGCAGTAACTTTTCTGAAAATTTTTTTGGGGCTTATGGGTGTGAGGTATTATTTGTTTCCTTTCCTGTGTATCCATCTGTTTAATTTGGGTCCTTAGGTTCTTGGAGAAATTATACCTGGTATGTCTTATTGATGAAAAGATATGAAAACTATAAAAAGCAAACTAGTATTATGTTTCCAGATCAATGATGAAATTAATATTGGAGTTTCATAGTAATGTAGCTGTTTAATGTCAGAAACAAATAACTTGACATAAAATTTAACATTTATTTAATTCAGCCTTACTATTTGTTTAATTCAGTCTTATTCAGAATGGAGTTTCATGGTAATGTAGCTGTTTAATGTCAGAAACATAAATAACTTGACATAAAATTTAACATTTATTTAATTCAGCCTTACTATTTGTTTAATTCAGTCTTATTCAGAATGGAGTTTCATAGTAATGTAGCTGTGGAATGTCAGAAACATAAATAACTCAACATAAAATTTAACATTTATTTAATTCAGTCTTATCAAGAGTGTACATCACTTCTATTTTTCCTAGTGATTAGAGTAGGAGTTACCTGGGGAAACTTAAAGGATTGAGAAATCCCTACCCCAAATAGTCATCACCATTCTACTGAAAATTCCATTATTAGAGATAAATTTCTTTGGGTTTTAGAGGTTTGGAGATTTTTAAAGTCTTCAATAGTTCACCATTAAAATAAATATATATTAATGTTCTCTCAGAGGGAATTATCTAATTTTTCAGAACTCTGAAGGTATGAAACAAACATTTATAGAAATGTGAGGGTGGGGTTGTGCTAAGGAAGAAGGGAAGTAAAGAGAGTCTAGAAAGTGGAACAAAATAAACCTTTTATAATCCATCATAGCCCAAGGCACGTACTATTCTTTTCCATTACTTATAAAACTGTACAGTTTATTACTGTTTCAAGGATTATTTTTGAAGAGTTTTTTTCCTCTCTTATGGTGAATGGCAGATATGTTATAGATATATTTTTCTGGGATTTTTCCAAGATATTTTAAGTGAAATCTTGTGTTCCAGTCTCCGGCCTATCTCCTAGTTGTTCTTTGAAAAATATGGTAACCATAGTTTTAAATATTGAATGGTCTTATCAACAAAAGTCTGAAATTTAAAAAATGTTAATCTATAATTCATTTATTATACTGAAAATTAAAACATTTATACTTAAAAATACTAATCTATTCTTTAATTTTTCTATGCTATTTTAGCAATCTCAAGTAGGAAATTAAAAGTTTCCTGTGGTTATGAAATTTTCTCAGGAAAATAAGACGTATCACAGATACTACTGATTGGAGATTTATTGAAACACTAAATTAAGCTACTATTACATATATTGCTTAATGATTAGTAATCTAACACATTAAAAAGAACAAAATACAACATGTAGCAGTGATATTATATAATTTCTTCTCTAGTACTTCAGTAAGTCTGGGTTCTTTTTTAATTGAATGGAAATAGCATTTAAACCCAGACATCTTTGGAAAATCTCAGTAAGGATTGTGGCAAAAAATTTATGAAGGTTTCTTGGGGAGGATCCAAGATGGCGGATTAGACACAACTCCAGTGCGCAACACCCAGTGAAAGAGACGCAGACGCCCAGAGATCTCCTAGCTCCAACCGAGGTACCAGGTGCATTTCAACGGGTCTGGTCCGAAGGTGAGCAAAGCCCCCTCAGAGCAGACCGAGGCGGGGAGGGGTGCTGCATCACCCAGAAAGTGCGTCTGACCAGTGATGGCGATTCGGAGGCTCCACCTCTGGCACTCTGGTGCAGATACAGCGCTTACCCCAAAGCCTCAGCAATACACAGAACAGGGGATTTTTGCCAGTCAAGTGCTGGGAATTACAAATGTGGAGTTGAATAAGAGTCTGCAAAGTACATGAGGCCAACAAACATATGAAAAAATGCTCATCATCACTGGTCATTAGAGAAATGCAAATCAAAACCACACTGAGATACCATCTCACGCCAGTTAAAATGGCAATCATTGAAAAATATGGAGACAACAGATGCTGGAGAGGATGTGGAGAAATAGGAACACTCTTACACAGTTGGTGAGAGTGTAAGTTAGTTCAAACATTGTGGAAGACAGTGTGGCGATTTCTCAAGGATCTAGAGATAGAAATTCCATTTGACCCAGCAATCCCATATATTTAGGTATATATCTAAAGAACTATAAATCGTTCTACTATAAAGACACATACACACGTATGTTCATTGCAGCCCTTTGTACAATAGCAAAGACCTGGAACCAACCCAAATGCCCATCAATGATAGACTAGACAAAGAAAATGTGGTACATATACACCATGGAATAGTATGCAGCCATAAAAAACGATGAGTTTGTGTCCTTTATAGGGACTTGGATGAGTCTGGAAACCATCGTTCTCAGCAAACTGATCCAAGAACAAAAAGCCAAGCACCGTATGTTCTCACTCATAGGTGGGTGTTGAACAATGAGAACACGTGGACTCAGGGAGAGGAGCATCACACACAGGGGACAGTTGGTGGGGGTGGGGGAGAGACAATGGGAGGTGGGGAGGGAGGGGAGGGTGGGGAGGGATAACATGTGGAGAAATGCCAGATATAGTATGCACCTAAAGTAAAATAAACAAATTATTTTAAAAAAAATTTAATGAATGTTTCTAAAGAACCATTTTTATCTTTAGATGAGTCCTCTCAATGGATTTATTTTGTAGTCTCTATATTTGACTAAGCTGCATTTGCATATGCATACATTTAGTATCTTTTGGCTCCCTCTTCTTTAGTCTTCTTCTTTTTCTTTAACTTGCAGAACTTAGTTTTGTTAGAGGAAGGATGGTAAGACCTCTGCTCCAAGAGCTTGGATATCATTGATGTTGCGGTCGCCAGTCTGTAGAGTATTTGGTCAATGTCTTGGATGGATGGGCTTTCTAGATCATTACCAGATTTTTCTGAGTATGATTGGTTTTTCAGCTAAAAGGAGAAAAACAAAATAGATTTTATCTACATAAAATAGTATAGTTCAATATTATAATATAGTTAATAATATGGTTCAAATTAAATTTGTGTTCTAAATGTATAAGCTTAAACTTTATGAAAATAGCACACATTATTTATGCAAAAGGATGATCACTATAGAAGAAAGGTGTAAGTGCAGAAGAAATGTTATCTATATGCCATGTATATGATCATTATCACCATCAGCAAACAATTAGTGTGTTCTATGGTTAGGGTACTTTGCTGGGAGAAATTATTTGATTAGCAAAATATATTCCTTTACTAAAGAACCTGAACGTATAATACCATAAAGTCACAGTCATTTTAAAAATAAGAAAACTTTTATAAATATCTAATTGTTCTGAAGGTCAGTGAGGTTTTGTTTGTTTTTTTGATCAATGAGCTTTTAAGATTGCCTCTCAAACTATGGTGTCATCTATTGGCAAAGTGGGAAATTATATAATAGTTTAAAAGCTCTATTTCCTAGAAAGTTGTTGTAATATTAGAAATTAGGTTATAGGCCATATAAAAATTACATGCCAACTTTTGTACTTAGATTTCTTAGATACATCTGGAAGGGTTCTAAGAGATCTCTTGTTCCAGATCCTTTTATGGATGAGGCAATTGAGAAAGAGCAAATGACTTACCTCAGGACCCAGACAGATAATTTGATTTCCCATACATTCTCCTCATGGTAGTACACTACTTTTTTTGGTGTGTTTTGTAACTTTAAGTAGAGGGGACTAGATGATTTTAAGGACCTTCTAATTCAATACACATTTGTTGAACACCTAGTATGAGCAAGACATTTTGCTAGATGCTGGGGATGAATGGGAAGTTAGGGGAAGGTTATAATGAGGAATAAAACACAGTAGCTAATTATCTTATGTTCTAAACCCTTAGAGATTTTGTAACTGTTACTGCTTATATCATTAACTCACCTTTATTCGGTGTTTCCTCCATTTCATCCACAGGTAATGCACAGACAAAACAGATAAGGTGAAGAGGAGAGCTTGTAATGAAATATAGATGAGATATAAACAATTCTGAAATATATCCATCTTAGCCAAGTTGCAGCATAGTTTATCCAGAGGATATGGCAGACAGTAAGTTGGAGGACACTTAACTTTCCAATAATGTACTTCTTCTGGAAGAATCTCCCATCCAACTTTTGCCCAGATAGTTCCATCACAAATGCCGAAAGTCTCCCTGATGAAGCAGATAAACAACAGAGAAAAAATCAGCGATAGTCCTTGATAAGACATCTTTCTTTCTCAATTGGAAAGAAAATCTAGCTAAAATTTAGCTATTTTAAAATATCTAAAACAGAGACAGCAGAAAATGCCAGGAGTTAGTTAATATGATGCTTCAATAAAAAGCACTTCATATAACCTTGCCAGTCAGCAAAATATGCCCAGCAAAATATACACTGATGATCATTGTGACATCATCAGTCATAGTGACTCAGGAGTAAGTTCAGTGACATCATAAAGAACCACATTGGACCTAAAAGGTGTTACCTGACCAATCACATTGAGTTTCTTAAACATACTTTTTTGTTGTTGTTGTTTTGCCAGAATTGTCTGAGCTTCTTCAATTTTCCTAAAAATGAAGACTTTACTAATATTTTGCTAGCTAATAAATTAAACTATAGTAACATTAATAGAATCTCATGGAAACAATTTACTTACATCACCTCTAAACCTTCTTCTGAAGGACTTCAGTTTTACATTTACTTAAAAAACAGTATACCACTTCACATAACCTAGCATCTGCTTCTATTTTTTTGTTCGGGAATGTCCTTCCCTTCAAATAGTTCAACAAATATTGAGTGCCTGTCTTTTATAATATATTCCTGTGGTGGTGATGTGCTATCAGGTAGTAGGTAAGGGATGAGGAAGGTGCCGTGATGTATGCTACAAAGATGGGACATAGACCTTGCCTTTAAAGAGTGTATAACCTAGAAATAAAAGCAAAAACCAAGATAATAATTAAAATGATTCTTATTTTATTATAAAAAATAAATAGTTCTCATATAGCAAAATGAGAACTAAATAAAATTATAGACATGTAACTGTTGAGAGGGCAATGAGTTCCACTTGGGGGTATTAGGAAATTTCACAGAAAAAGATATATGTGAGTGAGCTTTGAAGAATGAGTAGAATTTTGGTAGGTGTCAGTGTAGAGGGGGCATCTAAGATTGGGGAAACAGAATAAGCAAAGACATTTTGTGTAAGCATTCATATGACAAATATTTGTTGAGTGCTGGCTGTTCTAAACACTGTTCTAGGAGCTGAGAATACATATACAACATAGCCCAAAACAGAATCATTACCTTCATGGAGCTTACTTTCTAGTAGGGGGATATAGAAAATAATTGTATCTATCTAAATCTGTATGTCTGTATCTGTGGAGTGCTATGAAGAAAAATAGAGTGGGAAGGTGTTTTAGGAAGTTGCTAGCAAGTGAGTGAGTGTGTGTGTTATTTTGCAGAGGGAAATTAGGAGAAGGCTCTTTGATAACGTAATACTTGAGCAGAGACCAGAAGGGGCTGGTGGAGAGAGGGAACCATGTTGATATCTGGGGGCAAAAGGAATGGGAAGTGCATAGTGGATAAGATCTCTGAATGAATGTTGAAGGGATGAAGCTGGAAAGCTAGTTTGTGGCTAGAGAGATTTTGGAGGGTCCTGTATTTTATTCAGTAGGCAATAGGAAGTCAGTTATAAAGTTTTGAGAAGAGGAATGACATAATAAGAAATTTATTGAATGCTTTACTGTGTTCCAGGCACTGTGCCAAGACATTTGCATGCATTATACTATATTTTGCAATATACTCCATATACTATATGCTATATTATATTACATTATGCATTATACTATGTACTATAGTATGTGGTGTATACTATATACTATAATCCTCAACTATGAGGATTGTACTAAAATACTTCAGTTGTACGGATGAAGAAACTAAGGTTAGTGTGGTTAAGGTATGGTGGCATTAAGGAAGTGCTTGTGATAAGCTTCTTGCTGTACTAAGTTGCCCAAAATAAATGTGTGCTCTCAGTAAAAACAATGTGCTTATTATGTAAATGCAGTTCATGACAAGTTTCTTAGTCCCATTTTCCAACTAATTTCTCTCCTAAACTCCATCTTTTATTGAACCACCACTGACTCTAGTCTACCCAACTAGTGAAGCCAAAACCTAAACCTGGATTCAAGCTTAGGGAATTATTTCTGCTTGCAAGTTGCATGATATATTTAAAGCTGTGAGGAGTTAGAAGCAAGATGACCAGTTATCTTGCCCATAATTTTTAATACTATTCCAGAGATGGGTCTGAATTCAACTGTGGAAGGTATTTTTATGTCAACTTTATGGATAGCAAACGAGGCTGAAAGAGATTGTTAGGTGTTGGAGATAACACAATTGAACTTTAGAGTGATTTCATCAAGTCTCTCAAATATTATTGTTTGGAATTTTATGAGATTGTATGTACCAACTGTGGTACGCTGGATAATAACCCTAAAGATATTCAGGTCAGAACCATAGAATCTTTGAATATTATATCTCAAAAAAGGACTTACAGATATGATTAAGTTAAGGATCTTGAGATGGGGAGATTATCCAGGTAGGCCCTAAATGTAATCATAACTGCCCCTTGTAAAAGGGAAGTAGAGGGATATTTGATAGAGAGGAGAAGAAAGTGGTGTGATGATGGAAGCAGAGACTGGGATGATGTGCTTTAAAGGTAGAAGGAGGGGGCCACAAGCCAAGGAATATAGATAGTGACCAGAAGCTGAAAAGGCAAGGAACAGATCTTCTTAGAACCTCCAGAAAGAATCAGCCTTGGGAACACCTTGACTTTGGTTTAGTGAAACTGACTTAGGACTTCTGGCCACCAGAACTGTAAAAGAATAAACTGTTGTTTTAACCCACTAAGATTGTGGTATTTTTTATTTTTTATTTTACAACAGATGTAGGAAACTAGTACAAATTTTGGTATCTGGAAATGGGTTGCTGCTACAACAAATACCTAAAAATGTAGAAGTGGCTTTGGAATTTGATAATCAATAAATGGCTGGAAGAATTTTGAGCTGCATGATAGAAAAATGTTTAGATTGCCTTGAATAGTCTGTTGGCAGAAATATGGACATTAAAGGTGCCTCTGTTGAGGGCTCAAAAGGAAATGAAGAGCACAGTTGAGAACACCTATATTGTGTTAAAGAATATGTAAATTATCATTAATAGAATAGTAGTGGGAATATAAGGGATAAAGGTGCTGCTGGTGAAGATGCAGAAGGAAAGGAGGAACATGTTACTGGAAATTGAAGGTAAGGCAATCTTGCTACATAGTGACAGAAACTTAGCTGAATTGTATCCTGTCATTATATGGAAAGCAGAACTTTCAAGGAGGAACTTGAATATTTAGCTGAAGAGCTTTCCAAGCAATGTTGAAGGTATGACCCAGTTTCCTCTTACTGCTTATAGTAGACTGTGAGAGGAGAGAGATAAGTTGAGGGAAGAATTTTTTAAGCAAAAGGGGAACAGGTTTTGATGACTTGGGAAATTCTCAGCCTATCCAGATTGTAAAAGGTGCTAAAATGAAGAGATTGACTGTCAAGAAAGTGTGCTCTGGAGAGAAAGCCAAGAAGATGGCTGAAGAAATTAGATATGTGATTCATGGATCCCCTTAATCATCTCAGCAGAAGTCAGTAGGAGAAATGAGATTATTCCCAAAAGATCTGTGAAGGAGCCTCTTGTCTAATGGAGTGAATCTCTGTGGCATGCAGGGAGACTCAGAAGGTGTTTGAGAATGGTATATCAGAAGAAACGCCAGCTTGGATAAAGAGGCAGACAGAGGACAACATGAAAAAGAGGGCACTGGACTCCCAAAATTCTACAGGCAGGAAATAGACTGATAAAACTCTTCAGCTGCAAACACATGATATCTTTCATGAACAAGGAAGGATGACTCAGGAAGAACCTCAGGCCCAGAGGTAAAGCCTCAGGACCAGAGGGCAGAGTCTTGAGCCACAGAGTATTATTTCCAGGCCTTGAAATCTAATAGAATTTGCTCTGCTGGATATCAGAATTCCTTGGGAGCAGCGATTCTTCTCTTCTTCTTCTTGTCTCCCTTTTTGAATGACAATGTCTATAACGGTTATTCTATGCCTGTCCCACTGTTGTGTTTCAGAAGATAACTTGTTTTCTAGTCACACAGATCCATAGATGGAGTTAATTTTGCTTCAGGAGGGGTCATACCCAGAGTCTCACTCATCCCTTGTTTAGGTGATTTAGATTATAAGATTTGAGACTTCTGAAATGATGACATTTGATGGGAATTTAGACATGAGTTGATATTGTAACAGGTCTAGAATTTGGGGGATTTGAAGATGGGTGAATATGTTTTGCATGTGGGATAGATGTGAATTTTAGAAAGTAGGGCAGAGGGCAGACTGTGGTTAGCTGAATAATGGCTATCAAAGGTATTCAAGTCCTAATCCCTGGAACCTGTGAATGTTACCTCATGACAGAAGGGACTTTGCAGATCCTTAAGGATCTTGAGATGGGGAGATTATCCTGGTGGGACCTAAATGTAACGACAGTCTCCTGATAAGTGGGAAGCAGAGGGAAATTTGATACAGAAGAGAAGATGATCTGGTGATGGAGGCAGAGATTGGAGTGATGTATTTGAAGAGGGAGGAAGGGACTATAGCCAAGGAACACCAGAAATTGAAGCTATTAGAAAAAGGCAAAGAACAGATTCTTCCCTCAGAGCCTCCAAAAGGAATCAGCCCTATCAACACCTTGACTTTAGCTCAGTGAAACCAGTTTCAGACTTTTGGCCTCTAGAACTGTCAGAGGATAAATGTGTGTTGTTTTAAGCTACCAAACGTGGTAATGTGATATAGCAGCTACAGGAAACCAGTACATCAACCTTTAACTTAATTTGGGACTAATGTACAATTTAAAATGTTCAGTTGTCCCATCTAGGAATACAGTAAGCTGTTGAATTTATTTGAGTTTTATTTCTCTCAGCAAAATGTTATAATTTTTAGTTCCCACAAATAAGTGAGAACATGCAAGGTTTGTCTTGTGTGCCTGGCTTATTTCACTTAACATAGTGATCTCTAGTTCCATCCATTTTGTTGCAAATGACTGGCTTTTATTCTTTTTTATGGCTTGATGGTACCCCATTGTGTATACGTACCATGTTTTCTTTACCATTAATCTGTTGATGGACCCTTAGATTGCTTACAAATCTTGGCTATTGTGAATAGTAAAAAAACACGCCAGTGCAGACGTCTCTTTGATATACTAATTTCCTTTCTTTGGAGTATATGTTAATACCTCGCAGTAAGGTTGATGGATTGTATGGTAGTTTTAGTTTTTCTGAGGAACTTCCAAACTGTTTTTCATAGTGGTTGTGCTAATTTACATTCTCACCAACAATGTAGAAAGGTGCCCTTTTCTCTGCATCCTTGCCAGCAATTGTTATTGCCTGTCTTTTGGATAAAAGCCATTTTAATTGGGGTGATATGAGATATCGCAGTTTTGATTTGCATTCTCTGGGTGATCGGTGATGTTGAGCACCTTTTCATACACTGGTTTGCCATTTTGTACGTCTTTTGAGAAATGTCTATTCACATCTTTTGCCCATTATAAAAATAGGATTATTAGATTTTTTTCCTGAGTTGTTAGAACTCCTTATATATTCTGGTTATTAATCTCTTGTCAGATGGGTAGTTTTCTCCCATTCTATGGGTTGTCTCTTTACTTTGCTGATTGTTTCCTTTGCTGTGCAGAAGCTTTTTAATATGATAATTTCATTTGTCCATTTTTTCTTTGGTTGCCTGTGCTTATAGAGTATTACAGAAAAAAGTCTTTGCCCAGGCCAATATCCTGGAGAGTTTCCCAAATGTTTTCTTCCAGTAGTTTCATAGTTTGAGGTCTTATATTTAAGTCTTTAATTCAGTTTGACTTAATTTTTGTATATGGTGAGAGATGGGGTCTAGTTTCATTCTTCTGCATGTGGATTTCCAGTTTTCCCAGTACCATTTATTGAAGAGACTATCCTTTCCCCAGTGTATTCTTTGCACCTTTATCAAAAGTGAGTTCACTGTAGATGTATGGATTTATTTCTGGGTTCTCCATTCTGTTCCATTGGTCTTTGTGTCTGTTTTTAGGCCAGTCCTATGCTGTTTTGGTGACTATATGGCTCTATAGTATAATTTGAAGTCAAGTAATGTGATTCCTTCAGTTTTTGTTTTTGTTTTGTTCAGGATGTCTTTGGCTACTCTGGGTCTCTTGTGGTTCCATATAAATTTTAGGATTGTTTATTCTATTTCTGTGAAGCATGTCATTGGTATTTTGATGGGTGTTGCATTGAATCTGTACATTGCTTTGGGTAGTATGAACATTTTAACAATATTGATTCTTTCCATCTATGAACATGGAATGTCTTTCCATTTTTTGTGTCCTCTTCAGTTTCTTGCATCAGTCTTTTATGGTTTTCGTTATGGATATTTTTCACTTTTTGGGTTAAGTTTATCCCTAAGTATTTTATTTTCTTTGCATATATTGTAAATGGGGTGACTTTCTTGATTTCTTTTTCAGATTGTTCGCTGTTGGCCTGTAGAAATATTACTGATTTTTGTAAGGAATATCGCCAAGTTTAAAATGAGGAAACTGAAATGAGCTGAGGAAAATCAAATGCTAATTTATTAAGCTCCCAGGCGAGGTTCTGTGGTCTGGGAAAGGGGGCCAGAGAAGTCGCGCTCAACTTCCCAGGACAAGGAGTTTTATAGGGGTCAGAGGCCATTGGGTGGACATTGGGAGACAAAGCATAGGGCAATTGACTGGGTATTGGGAAACAGAGCTTGGTCGGGGCGAGCTGCTACTGGTAGGTAGGTGGGATTTTTGGTGCGCGGCCATTAGAGGCGATTGATTGGATATTGGGAAACAAAGCATGGGGCAATCAATTGGATATTGGAAGCAGGGTTTTTCAAATTTCGGCGGGGTTTTCTCGGCGGGCTAGGTGCCGAGTGCAGATTTGGGTGGGGAGTGCAGAAGTGGGCGTTAGGGAAGCTACATGACGGAGCTCAGGTAAGCACAGAAGGCTCAGGTAAGCACGGAAGGGTGACGTAGTTTCCAGGCTTAGGGAGGGATGGGCGTGTCCAAGCTCCTAGCGAGGCAACCGGCCTTACAATTTTAGCATGTTGATTTTATATCCTGCAATTTTACTTAATTTGTTTATCAGTTTTAATCGTTTTTTGGTGGATTATTTACATTTCTCCAAATATAAAATGACATCAGCTGGAATCAAGGATAATTTTACTTCTTCTTTTCCAATTTGGATGCCCTTTATTTTATTTTATTTTTCTTATCTGATTACTCTAGGTAAGACTTCCAACTCTTTGTTGAATAACAGTGGTGAAAGTGGGCATTCTGGTCTTATTCCAGATCTTAGAGGAAAGGCTTTCAGTTTTAGCTACATGACACCAGCTATGGGTCTGTCATGTATGGCTTTTGTTGTGTTGATGTACGTTCCTACTACACCCAGTTTTTGAGGGTTTTTACATGAAGGGATATTAAATTTTAGCCTCAATTAAAATGATCCGTTTCTACTAAAAATACAAAAATTAGCTGGGCGTGGTGGCGTGCGCCTGTAATCCTAGCTACTCAGAAGGCTGAGGCAGGAGAATTGCTTGAACCTGGGAGGCGGAAGTTGCAGTGAGCCGAGATTGCGCCACTGCACTCCAGTCTGGCGCCTGGTGAGGGAGCGAGACTCTGTCTCAAAAAAAAAAAAATGATCCTATGGTTTGTGTCCTTCATTCTGTTGATATGATGTATCACATTAATTGATTTGCATTTGTTGAAACATTGTTGCATCCTTGGGATAAATCTCACTTGGTCATGATGATAGTCATGATGAGTGATCTTTTAAATTTGTTGTTGAATTCAGTTTGATAGCATTTTGTCGAGGATTTTTGCATCAGTGTTCATCAGGGAGATTGGCTTGTAGTTTTTTGTGTTTTTTTTTTTTATGTGTCCTTATCTGATTTTGATATCAGAGTAATAATGGCTCTGTAAAATGTATTTGGAAGTATTTGTTCCTCCTCTATTTTTCAGAATAGTTTGAGTAGGAATGGTATCAGTTCTTCTTTAAGTATTTGGTAAAATTTGGCATGAAGCTATTAGGTCTTGGGCTTTTCTTTGCTTGGAGACTTTTTATTACAGCTTTGATCTCATTATTTGTTTATTCTTGGTTTATACTTGGTTTATTCAGGTTTTGGATTTCTTTGTGGTTTAATCCTGTAGGTTGTATGTGTCTAGAACTTTATCCATTTATCTTAAGTTTTCCAATTTATTGGCATATATTTACTTATAGTAGCCTCTAATGATCTTTTGAATTTCTGTGGAATTGGTTGTAATGTCTCCTTTTTTATTTCTGATTTTTAAAATTTGGGCCTTTCTTTTTCTCTTAGTCTGGCTAATGATTTGCCAATTTTGTTTATCTTTTCCAAAAAACCAACTTTTCATTTCAATGATCTCTTGAATTATTTTTTTATTTCAATTTCATTAATTTTTGCTCTGATCTTTTTTATTTCTTTTTTTCTACTAATTTTGGGTCTACTTCTTTAAGATGTATTGTTAAGGTGTTATCTGAAGTTTTTGTATTTTTTTTTAATATAGGCACTTATTGCTATAAACTTTCCTCTTAGTACTGCTTTCACTGTACCCATAGTTTTGGTTTATTGTGTTTCTATTTTCATTTGTTTTGAGAATTTTAAAAATTTCCTCCTTATAAGTAATTTCTTCATTGACATATTATTCATTCAGAAGCATATTGTTTAATTTCTATGTGCTGTATAGTTTCCAAAATTCCTCGTTATTGATTTCTAGCTTTATTCCATTGTGGTCAGAGAAAATGCTGCATATAATTTTAATTTTAATTAAGTAAATTAATTTATTAATTGATATAATTATAATTTTTTTGAAGCTTGTTTTGTGGCCTAACATATGGTCTGTCTTTGAGAAGTATCCATGTGCTGAGGAGAAAAAAACGTGCATTGTGCAGTCATTGAATGAAATGATCTGTAAATATCTAGTAGATCCATTTGGTCTATAGTGCAGATTAAGTCCAATGTTTCTTTTTTTGATGTTCTGTCTGGATGATCTGTCCAATGCTGAAAGTGGGGTGTTGAAGTCTCCACCTACTATTGTATTGGAGTCTATCTCTTTAGCTCTAATAATACTTGCTTTAAATATCTGAGTGCTTCAGTGTTGGGTGCATGTATATTCCCAGCTGTTATATCCTCTTTCTGAGGTGACCCCTCTATTGTTATATATGACCTTCTTTGTCTCTTTCATGGTTTTTTTCTTGAAATCGGTTTTGTCTGATATAAGTGTACTACTCCTGTTCTTTTTAGGTTTCTATTGGCATGGACTATCTTTTGTTAGCCTTTTATTTTCCATCTATGTGTGTCTTTATAGGTGAAGTGTGTTTCTTATATATAACAGATAATTGGATTTTTGACTTTCATCTCTTTAACTACTCTATGTCTTTTGGTTGGAGAATTTAGTCCATTTACATTCAATGTTATTATTGACAAATAAGGACTTACTCCTGCCATTTTGTTATTTGTTTTCTGGTTGTTTTGTGGTCTTCTCTTTTTTCTTTCCTTCCTTCCTGTCTTCCTTTTAGTGAAGGTGATTTTCTCTGGTAGTATGTTTTAATTTTTTGCTTTTTATTTTTTGTGTCTCTGTTTTTTTATTTTTTATTTTTAATTGAGATAGAGTCTGACTCTGTTGCCCAGGTTGGAGTGCAGTGGTACAATCTTGGCCCACTGCAACCTCTGCCTCCTGGCTTCAAGTGATTCTCCTGCCTCAGCCTCCCTAGAGTTGGGATTACAGGCATGTGCCACCACGCCTGGCTAATTTTTGTATTGTTAGTAGCTGGTCTCAAACTCCTGACCTCAAGTGATCTGCCTGCCTTGATCTCTCAAAGTGCTGGGATTATAGATGTTAGGCACCGCGCCCAGCTTTGTTGTGTGTTTTTTGTTTTGAGATTACCATGAGACTTTCAAATAGTATCTCATAGTTCATTATTTTAGGCTGATGACAACTTAACATAGATCATATAAACAAACAAGTGAAGATTAAAGAAATAAAAACTACACTTAATTTCCCCCCAACTTTTAACCTTTTTGTTGTTTTTATTTATATCCTATTGTGCTATGTCTTGAAAATGATTATGTTTGATAGGTTCATCTTTTAGCCTTTCTATTCAAAATATAAGTAGTTTACCCACCAGAATTGCAGTGTTGTAGTATTTTGTGGTTTACTGTGTACCTACTATTACCAGTGAGTTTTATGTCTTCTGATGATTTCTTATTGCTCATTAATATCCTTTTCTTTCAGATTGAAAAACTCCCTTTAGCATTTCCTCTTGGACAGGTCTAGTGTTGAAGAAATTCCTCAGCTTTTGTTTGCCTGGGAAAGTCTTTATTTCTCTGATATGTTTGAAGGATATTTTCATGAATATACAGTTCTAGGGTAAAAGTTATTTTCCTTCAGCACTTTAAATATGTTATGCTACTCTCTCCTGGCCTGTATCATTTCCACAGAAAGGCTGTTGCCAGATGTATTGGAGCTCCATTATATGTTGTTTCTTTTCTCTTGCTACTTTTAGGATCTTTATCCTTGATTTTTGGGAGTTCGATTATTAAATGCCTTGAGGTAGTCTCTTTGGGCTAAAACTGCTTGGTGTTCTATAATCTTCTAGTACTTAACTACTGATATATTTCTCTAGGTTTGGGAAGTTCTTTTTTTATTAATATTATTCCTTTGAATAAATTTTCTACCCTGATCTCTCTCTACCTCCTCTTTAAGGCCAGTAACTTTTAGATTTGCCCTTTGGAGGCTATTTTCTAGATCTTATAGGAGTGCTTCATTGTTTTATATATTTTTTTCTTTTGTCTCCTCTGACTGCATTTTCAAATAACCTGTCGTCAGGCTTACTAGTTCTTTCTTCTGCTGTTCAATTCTGTTAAGAGACTGTCATGCATTGTTTGGTATGTCAACTGCATTTTTCAGCTCCAGAATTACTGCTTAATTCTTTTAAGTTGTTCCAAACTCTTTGTTAATTTTATCTGATAGGATTCTGATTTCTTTCTCTGGATTACCTTGAATTTCTTTGAGTTTCCTCAAAATAGTTTTTTTTTTTTTTTTTTTTTGAGACAGAGTTTTGCTCTTGTTACCCAGGCTGGAGTGCAATGGCACGACCTCGGCTCACCGCAACCTCCGCCTCCTGGGTTCAAGCAATTCTCCTGCCCCAGCCTCCCGAGTAGCTGGGACTACAGGCACGTGCCACCATGCCCAGCTAATTTTTGTATTTTTAGTAGAGACGGGGTTTCACCATGTTGACCAGGATGGTCTCGATCTCTTGACCTCGTGAT
>PVKV010026084.1:0-12937 GCA_004027835.1 Alouatta palliata | reverse complement strand
AATAGTTATTTTGAATTCTCTGTCTGAAAGATCACATATCTCTTTCACTCTGGGATTGGTCACTGGGGCATTATTTAGTTTGTTTGATGAGGTCCTGTTTTTCCGACTGATCTTCTTGCTTGTGGATGTTCATCAGCATCTGGGCATTAAAGAGTTAGGTGTTTATTGTAGTTATCGCAGTCTAGGCTTGTTTGTATCTGTCCTTCAGGGGAAGGCTTTCTTACATATTTGAAGGGACTTATTATGATCTAAGTTTTTGGTTACTCTGGCCATATCTGCATTAGGAGGCACCCGAGGCTCAGTAACGTTGTGGCTCTTGCAGACTTGTAGAGATACTGTCTTGGTGGTGTTGGGTAAGACCAGGGAAAATGCACTGGTTTATCAGGCAGCAACTCTTCTTTTCTTACTTTTCCGTAAACAAACGGAGTCTCTCTTTCTATGTGCTGAGCTGCTTAGAGCTGGGGGAAAGGTGACACAAGCACCCATGTGGCTACCACCACTGGGACTGCCCTGGGTCAGATCTGAAGCCAGCATAGCACTGGGTCTTACCCAAGACCTGGTTATTGCTTATATTCACTCAAGGCTTAATGGTCTACAATAAACAGTTGGCAAATACAGCCAGGCTTGTGTCCTTTCCTTCATGGCAGCAAGGTCTCCCAGGCTCTGGGTGGGTCTGGAGATGCTGTCTGGGAGTCAAGTCCTGGAGTCAAGAACCTTAGGAATCTACCTGATGCTCTGTTCTACTGCAGCTGAGCTGGCACCCGAGCCATAAGACAAAGTCCTTCCTTCTCTTCCCCTCCCTTTTCTTCCAGCAGAGTAGTCTCTCCCTGTGGCCACCACTGCCCAGGCCCACAGCAAGTACCACCTGGATACTGCTGATACTCACTCAAGGTCCAAGGGCTCTACAGTAAGCCTGTGGTGAATGCTGTCAAGCATGGGACCCTCCCTTCAGGTCAGTAGGTTCTCCTCTGGTCCAGGCCCGGCCCAGAAATACCCTCCAGGAGCCAAGGCTTGGAGTCAGGGACCCCAGGATCCTGCTTGGTGTGCTATCCCACTGTGTCTGAGCTGGCACCCAAGTTGCAAGACAAGGTCCCATTTACTCTTCCCTCTCCTTTTGTCAAGAGAAGGGGTCTCTCCCCATAGTTACTACAGCTGGGGAATGTTCTGGGTCACCCCTGAAGCCAGCATGGCTCTGAGTCTCACCCAAGGTCCCTGGTGAGTACTGCCTGGGTATCACCGCTATTTATTCAGGACCCAAGGGCTCTTTAGTCAGCAGGTGATGAATCCTGCCAGGACTGGGTCCTTCCCTTCAAGGCAGCTGATCTTCTTCTGGCCCAGGATATGACTAGAAATGTCATCTTGGAGTTAGGACCTGGAAAGGGGACCTCAGGACTCTGCCTTGTGTCCTGTTCTACTGTGGCCGAGCTGGTATCCAAGTTGCAAGACAAAGTCTTATTCTCTTTTCCTTCTCTTCTCCTCAAGCAGAAGGAAGGAGTCTCTCCCAGAGCTGTAAGCTGTGCTTCCTAGGATTGGTAGCGGGTGGCAAACACTCTCATGGCCACTCAGGCTGGTGTCTCACTAGGTCCTGTGCATCTCAAGTCCACTGGCTCTGATCTCAGCACAGCACTAGGACTTGCCCAGGAATTGTAGCCCTCATGGCCTGGATGACTTTTCAAGTTTATTTAGAACCCCACAGCAGTTTAGCCTGTAGTGGTGGGTCTGCTGGAACTCAGGTTCCAACTGCTGGGATGTGTGCTACCCCTCTAGCTAGGGCTGGTCTAAATGTTTCCTCCATGAGTGCTAGCTGAATTCTGCCCCATGTTGCTTCCCAATATGACAGGGAAGCATTGAACTATAGTGCAAAGTCCCACAATCACTGTGCTCTGCCTCCCTGAAGCGTACAGATTCTCTGCACCATGTGACTATTGCCAAGGGTATGGGGAAAGTGTGGTAAAGGCAGTTTGAGACTGTCTTTCCTACCTTCTCCAGTGCCTCTTTGCTTAGGATGATGTTAAAATGAGGTCTTGTGATTGCTTACCTGAATTTTGGTTCTCATGATGGTGCTTTTTTGTATGGGTCGTTGTTCAATTTGGTGTTTCTGTTGGGTGGGGTGCACACTGGAGGCTTCCATTTGACTGTCTTGCTCTGCCTCTTGTCTTTGTCTTGTCATTGTGTGTGTTTCTGTCCATTCTTTCAGATGCAAGGCTGACTCTGAAAAAATATATTGCAAAAGTCTCTTTAGCCGTTACTGACACTGAAAAGGGATCAGGGAAGCTCCTTAAGGAAGACAAGGTACTGTGCTGTGACTATTGGTTGTTCTGAAGTGTTTTGAGACTGCCGTACATTTTAATTTCTACACTGATGTTTTAAAGACAGGTTGTGGTCCTTACTTCCTCCCTCCTCCTTCTTTCTTTCCTTCTGCCCTCCTACCTTCCCTTCTTTTCTTTGTAAACTACTGATAGAGGATAGTCTGATCAAAACTAAAAGAAATAGTATTAAAGAGTGACATAGAGATGTAGTAAGTATCATATCCAGCAACATGTCTGGATCTTAGAAGTGTAATATTGAGTAAAAAAAAAAAAAAACTAATCAAAGACTACATAGATTTTTATCAAGCTCAAAGACAAGCAATATCAAACTATATAATTTAGGGGCTACCTACATATAGAAGTAAAACTATTTAAGAAGCTGAGCAAAGGGATAAGCACAGATCATAGTTACTTCTTGAAGGCAAGCAAGAAAGTGGGATGGGGAGGGACAGAAGCTGCATTAATGGTACTGGTCGTGTTCTGGTTCTTCTGTTGAGTAGTAGGGTCCAAAATAATACAATGGAAATATTCTTTTCATTATTTTGCTTCAAAACTGAGATGTACATTATATATTTTAGTATATATATATATGTACAAATACATTGCATATTCTTTAATGTATCAAATTTTCCAGAATAAGAAAAAAAGATACACAGCTGTAAACATAGTAATTTTAAAGCCTACTTGTCACATATCTAAGTACTAGATCTAAGCATTCCCTGTGGAATAGTTTTATTGCTCTGAATGTACATTAAAAAAATATGCTCAAGGTATCAGAAATATGTTTTGATTTTAAATTATTTCCTATATTCTCGTGCAGGATGCTCTGTGAATTTCCTGTGACTCGTTATTCAGATGAAAAAGGATTAGGTATTGCTGAAAGTATAAGATATGACCAAGTCTGAGCACTTGATAAATTACACATTGCACTTGTGTCTTGTAGAGTACTCTACAAAATCTCTTGTGAAACAAACAAAATGCAGGCAAAATTCTGTTAGAATAGCCTTTGAAGCTATCAGATCTGCAAAACAAAATTTTTTGGCACAAAGAAATAGTGCTTTGTCAAACTAGTTACTAAAAATTTTTTATTTTAATTTTTAAAAATTTGATTATTTGAACTAAAAATTATGTATACATAGTAATAATTAGAAAAAATTGAAATGCCTAAAGCAAACATAATATTTTTTCCTTTTCTATTTCTAATCTTATTACCTACTCTGTGGTTCTGATAACGATTTTGTGTTAATTGTACCATGTTTTCTCTTTTACTTATATAATCATCTGTATCTATACACATAATAGGAATTTTATGAAAGATTTTGTTTTTATAAAAGTGGGATCACACTTATATATTCTATAATTTTATTTTTTTCTTCTTAATAAGATATTATGGACACCCCTCTAAGTCCACTTCCTTCTACATACTTCTGCATATACTACTGCTTATTATTTAACAATGTGGACAGGATATACCACAAATGTATTTATTTATCTTTATTATTACAAACCATAGTATAATAAACATCTTAAATCAGACATCAGAAATTTGCTGCTTATGTACAATGAGATGATTTTACAATGCAAATTGAGAGGTTTTCAGTAAGGTGGAGGTTTTCTTGCATTTCTTGAACTTCTGTGAATCATTTGAGAGGGAATAAAATATCAGCATTGTCTTTTGAGTTGCATGCAACTCATACTATCCACCCATTCTTTACTGGCCTTTGCAGGTACTTCTTTTAGTTGCAGGGCTTAATGAAAATAAAGAATTAGGGAGGAAGTATAGGCTGGTGCCAGGCTTCATGACTCTTGATGATGAGTTTTATTGTGCTCATATTCCACTAATGTTAGAACTGCACTGTCCAACATAATAGACACCAGCCACATGTGACTATTCAAATTTGAATTATTTAAAATGAAATGAAATTGAAAATGTAGTTCCTTAGTCACCCTAGCCACAGTTCTAGTGCCCAAATAGCTATTTATATCTAATGGCTACTGTATTGGACAATGCAGGTATAGAATATCTCTATCATCACAGAAAGTTCTGTTGGAGAGTGCTGGTTTAGAGATACTGTTGAGTTTTATTTTTCAATAAATAAGGGGAAAGTAAACTCTGTGTTTCTGTCCCTAGAATACCATCCTCAGTGCATGCCGTGCAAAAAATGAGTGGTTGGAAACCCATGCAGAAGCTTCCATTAATGAGCTTTTTGTGCAGAGACAACAACTGGAAGAAATTGTGACTCCTATCCTCGCAAAAATGTCTACACCACGTAAGTTTTGGATAAAAGGTGGTTTGAATGTCAGAAGGGATGAAAATTAAATTCAAAGTTGTTATTTCTGAGATATTCTAATTTTAACAATCTTCATTAGGTCGTCATTAACATTGTTACAAGCACTAATCCATGATATAGTTCCCTAGTTTCATTATTTATTTTCAATATTAGCAACAACTAATAACTGAATTCTTCCTACAGGAAATTTTTAATACTAATTTTAATATTACCATCATTAGTCATTAAATTTTATGTGATTACTGTGCCTTTGTTTTTTGTTTTGTTTTGTTTTTTTGTTTTTTTGTTTTTTTTTTGAGGTAGAGTCTTGCTCTGTCACCCGGGCTGGAGTGCAGTGGTGTGATCATAGCTTACCGCAGCCTCCAACTCTTGGGCTCAAGTGATCCTCCTTCCTCCTGAGTAGCTGGGACCACAGGCAGGCATCACCATGCCTGGCCAATTTTAAATTTTTTTATGGAGATAAGGTCTTGCTATGTTGTTCAGGCTGGTCCTGAACTACTGGCTTCATGTAATCCTCCTGCCTCAGCCTCCTGAAGTTCTGGGATTACAGGTGTGAGCCACCACACTGGGCCTGTCTTTGATTTTGATTCTCATCTAGGAAGTCACCTCTTCCTGGGAGATAGGGTGGCAGCATTTTATTTTATTTATTTTTATTTTTATTTTTTCCTTCAACATTTATTTTAAGTTCCAGTGTACATGTGCAGGATGTACAGGTTTGTTACATAGGTAAACGTGTGCCGTCGTGGTTTGCTGCTTTGGTAACTCACCACTTTGGTATTAAGCTCACCATCCATTAGCTATTCTTCCTGATGCTCTCTTTCTCCTGGCCCCCACAGCATATTTTGTTCCCCTCCATGTGTCCGTGTGTTCTCATTGTTCAGCTCCCACTTGTGAGAACATGCGGTGTTTGGTTTTCTGTTCCTGCATTAGTTTGCTGAGGATAATGGCTTCCAGCTCCATCCATGTCTCTTAAAAGGATATGGTCTCATTCCTTTTTATAGCTGCATAGTATTCCATGGTATATATGTTCCACATTTTCTTTATTCAGTCTATCATTGATAGGTGCTTGAGTTGATTCCATGTTTTTGCTATTGTGAATTGTGCTATAATGAACATATCCATGTGTGTATCTTTATAATAGAATGATTTATATTACTTTGGGTATATACCCAGTAATGGGATTGCTGGGTCAAATGGTATCTCCACCTCTACATCTTTGAGGAGTTGCCGTACTGTCTTCCACAATGGTTAAATTAATTTACATTCCCAGCAACAGTGTATAAGCATTCCTTTTTATCTACGACCTTGCCAGCATCTGTTGTTGCTGGACTTTTTAATAATTGCCATTCTGACTGGCATGAGATGATGTGTCATTGTGTTTGATTTCTCAAATGATCAGTGTGTTGAGCTTTTTTTCATGTTTGTTTACTGGTCACGAGTGTCTTTTTTTTTTGAAGCGGAGTCTCACTTTCCTTGCCCAGGCCAGAGTGCAATGCTCATTGTAACCTCCGCCTCCAGGTGGAGTGCAGTGCTCACTGTAACCTCTGCCTCCAGGGTTCAAGTGATTCTCTTGCCTCAGCCTCCTGAGTAGCTGGGATTACATGTGTGCCACCATGACCAGCTGATTTTTATATTTTTAGTAGAGATGGGGTTTCACCATGTTGGCCAGGCTGGTCTTGAACTCTTGACCTCAGGTGATCCGCCCACCTCAGCCTCCCAAAGTGCTGAGATTACAGGCATGAGCCACCATGCCCAGCCTACTTTTTTGAATATCTTCTTTCAAGAAGTGTTTGTTCATGTCTTTGGCCACTTTTAAATGGGGTTGTTGGCTTTTTTCTTGTAAGTTCCTTGTAGACTCTGGATATTAGACTGTCAGATGAATAGATTGCAAATATTTTCTATAGATTGTTTACTCTGATGATAGTTGCTTTTGCTGTGCAGAAGCTCTTTAGTTTAATCAGATCCCATTTGTCAATTTTTGCTTTTGTTGCAGTTGCTTTTGGTGTTTTAATCATGAAATTTTTGCCTGTGCCTATGTCCTGAATGGTATTACCTAGATTTTCTTCTAGGGTTTTCATAGTTTTGGTTTTACATTTAAGCCTTTAATCTATCTTGAGTTAATTTTTGTATAAGGTATAAGGAAGGGGTCCAGTTTCAATTTTCTGCATATGGCTAGCCAGTTTTCCTAGCACCATTTATTAAGTAGAGAATCCTTTTTCCCCATTGTTTGTTTTTGTCAGGTTTGTTGAAGATCAGATGGTTGTAGGTGTGTGGTCTGATTTCTGAGTTCTATATTTTTTTTCCATTGGTCTATGTGTCTGTTTTTGTACCAATACCATTCTGTTTTAGTTACTGTAGCCTTGTAGTATAGTTTGAAGTTGGGTAGCATAATGCCTCTAGCTTTGTTCCTTTTGGTTAGGATTGTCTTGGCCATTCAGGCTCTTTTTTGGTTCCATATGAATTTTAAAATAGTTTCTTCTAATTCTATGAAGAATGTCATTGACAGTTTAATGGGAATAGCATTGAATCTATAAATTACTTTGGACAGTATGACCATTTTCACAATATTGATTCTTTGTATTCATGATCATGGAATGTTTTTCCATTTGTTTGTGTCTTTTCTGATTTTCTTGAGCAGTGGTTTGTAGTTCTCCTTCAAGAGGTCTTTCACTTCCATTGTTTGCTGTATTTGTATGTATTTTATTCTTTTTGTAGCAATTGTGAAATGGATTTCATTCACGATTTGGCTCTCTGCTTGCCTGTTGTTGGTGTATAGGAATTCTAGCAATTTTTACACATTGATTTTGTATCCTGAGACTTTGCTGAAGTTGCTTAACAGTTTAAGAAGCTTTTAGGCTGAGATGATAGGAATTCCTAGATGTAGGTCATGTCATCTGCAAAGAAAGATAATTTAATTTCCTCTCTTCCTGTTTGAATACCCTTTATTTCTTTCTCTTTCCTGATTTTTCTAGCCAGAACTTCCAATACTATGTAGAATAGGCATGGTGAGAGACAGCATCCTTGTGTTGTGCTGGTTTTCAACAGGAATGCTTCCACCTTTTGCTCATTCAATATCATATTGGCTGTGGGTTTTTCATATAGGGCTCTAATTATTTTGAGGTATATTCCTTCAATACTTAGTTTATTGAGACTTTAACATGAAAGGATGTTGAATTTTATCAAAGGCCTTTTCTTTGTCTATAGAGGTAATCATGTGGTTTTTGTTTTTAGTTCTGCTTATGTGATGAATTGCATTTATTGATTTGTGTATGCTGAACCAAACTTGCATCCTAGGGGTGAAGCCAACTTGATCATGGTAAATAGGCTTTTTGATATGCTACTGGATTCAATTTGCTAGTTTTTTATTGAGGATTTTTGAATCAATGTTTATCAGGGTTATTGGCCTAAAGTTTTATTTTTCTGTTGTATTTCTGCCAGATTTGGGTATCAGGATGATGCTGACCTCATACAATGGGTTAGGTAGGAGTCCCTCCTTTTCAATTTTTTGGAATAGTTTCAGTAGAAATGGTACCAGCTCTTCTTTATACCTCTGGTAGAATTCAGCTGTAAATCCGTCTGTTCTTGGGCTTTTTTTGGTTATTAGGCTATTTATTACTGCTTCAATCTCAGAACTCATTACTGGTCTATTCAGGGATTCAATTTCTTCTTGGTTCAGTCTTGGGAGGGTGTATGTGTCCAGGAATTTATTCATTTCTTCTAGATTTTCTAGTTTATATTCATAGAGGTGTTTGTAGTATTGTCTGATGGTTGCTTTTCTGTGGAATCAGTGGTGATATCACCCTTACCATTTCTGATTGTGTCTGTTTGATTCTTCTCCTTTTCTTCTTTATTAATCTGGCTAGTGGTCTATCTATTTTATTAATTTTTTTTTTCAAAAAACCAGCTTCTGGATTCATTGACTTTTTTTTTTGAAGGGTTTTTCATGTCTCTATCTCCTTCAGTTCTGCTCCAATTTTGGTTATTTCTTGTCTTCTGCTACCTTTGAGGTTTGTTTGCACTTGGTTCTTAGTTCTTTTAGTTGTGTTAGGTTGTTAATTTGAGATCTTTCTAGCTTTTTGATGTGGGCATTTAGTGCTGTAAATCTCCCTCTTAACTCTGCTTTAGCTGCATCCCAGAGATTCTGGTATTGTCTCTTTGTTTTCATTAGTTTCAAAGAACTTCTTGATTTCTGCCTTAATTTCGTTATTTACCCAGGAGTCATTCAGGAGCAGGTTGTTCAATTTCCGTGCAGTTGTGTGGTTTTGAGTGATTTTCTTAGCATTGAGCTCTAATTTGAGTCCGCTGTTGTCTAAGAGACAGTTTGTTATGATTTCAGTTATTCTGCATATGTGATCAATTTTAGAGTAAGTGCCATGTGGTGATGAGAAGAATCTATATTCTGTTGTTTTTGGGTGAAGAATTCTGTAGATATCTAGCAGGTGTGCTTGATCCAGAGCTGAGTTCAGGTCCTGAATATTTTTGTTAATTTTCTGTATGGATGGTCTTTCTAATATTGTAGTGGGGTGCTAAAGTCTCCCATTATTACTGTGTATGAATCTAAATCTCTTTCTAGGTCTCTAAGAACTTGCTTTATGAATCTGGGTGTTCCTGTATTGTGTGAATTTATATTAAGGACACTTAGCTCTTCTTGTTTCATTGATCCCTTTACTGTTATGTAATGCCCTCCTTTGCTTCTTTGCCTTTTTTTGTTTGTTTGTTTGTTTGTTTTGTGTTTTTTTTGAGATGGAGTCTCGCTCTGTCATCCAGGCTGGAGGGCAATGGCATGATCTTGGCTTACTGCAAACTTCACCTCCTGGGTTCAACTGATTCTCCTGCCTCAGCCTCCTGAGTGGCTGAGATTACAGGTGCCCACTTCCACACCTGGCTGATTTTTGTACTTTTAGTAGAGACTGGATTTCACCATGTTGGCCAGGCCTGTCTGAGACTCCTGACCTCAAGTGATCCACCCACCTTAGCCTCTCAAAATATTTGGATTACAGGCATTAGCCACTGCACCTGTCCCCTTCTTTGTCTTTTTTTGATCTTTGTTGGTTTAAAGTCTGTTTTGACAGAAACTAGGACCTGGCTTTTCTCTCTGGCTGCCCTTAACAGTTTTTCTTTCATTTAAATGACCTTGGAGAATCTGAAGATTATGTGTCTTGGGGTTGATCTTGTCATGGAGTATCTTACTGAGGTTCCCTGGATTTCCTGAAGTTGAATATTGGCCTATCTTGCTAGGTTGGGGAAGTTCTCCTGGATAATATCCTGAAATATGTTTTCCAACTTGGTTTTGTTCTCCCCATCTCTTTCAGGTCCCCCAGTCAGTCATAGGTTTGGTCTTTTTACATAGTCCCATATTTCTCAGAGGTTTTGCTCATTCCTTTTCATTCTTTTTTTCTCTATTCTTCTCTGCCTGTCTTATTTCAAAAGATACCCTTCAAGCTCTGACATTTTTTCCTCCTCTTCATCTGTTCTTCTACTGATACTTGTGATTTCATTGTGAATTTCTTGTATCGTGGTTTTCAGCTCCATCAGGTCAGTTATGCTCTTCTCTAAACTGGCTACTCTGGTTATCAGCTCCTGTATTGTTTTATCATGATTCTTAGCTTCTTTGCACTGGGTTATAATGTGTTCCTTTAGCTCAGTGAAGTTCATTATTACCCACCTTCTAAAGCCTACCTCTGTCATTTCAGCCATCTCAGCCTCAGCCCAGTTCTGTGCCCTTGCTGGAGAGGTGTTGCAGTCACTTGTAGAAGAAGAGGTACTCTGGCTTTTTGAATTTTTGGCATTTTTGCATTGATTCTTTCTCATCTTTGTGGGCTTATCTATCTTTGATTTTTGAGATTGCTGACCTCTGAATGTGGTTTTTGTGGGGTCTTTTTTGTTGATGCTGCTGCTGTTGTTGTTTTTTGTTTGTTTGTTTTTCTTTTAAGAGTCAGGGCACTTTTCTGCAGAGTTGCTACAATTTGCTGGGGGATGGCTTCAGCAAACTGGGAGTTGCCTCAGTGTTTCCTCTACTTGGAGGTATCAGCAGGTGAAGGCTTTGAAACAGCCAAGATGGCAGCCTGAGCCCTTCTCTGGGAGCTTTGTCCCAGTGGGGTATTGACCTGTTGCCAACCTGGACACTCCTGTAGGAGGTTTCTAAAGATCTGCGTTGGGAGGTCTCACTCAGTCAGGAGGGATGGGGTAATGCACCTGCTTAAAGAAGCAGTCTGGCTGCTTTCTGGTAGAGCAGGTGTGCTGCATTAGGGATAGCACTTCCTTATCCAGACTCTCCAGAGCCAGCAGGCTGGAAAGGCTGTTAACTGAACTGCAGAGACATCGGTCATCCCTCCCCCCAGGGGCTCCATCTTAAAAGAGATCAGATTTATGTCTGTATAACCCAGGCTGGAGTTGCTGTAAGTCCTGCAGAGAGGCCCCACTCAGGGAGGTGGGATGGATTGGGGTCCCATTTAAAGACACAGTCTGGCCAAGATCTGGCACAGCAGCTGTGCTTCGTTGCGCGGGACCCTCCTCATGAGGATTTCTTGAACTCCCCGGAGCTGGGAGGCTAGAAGGGCTGAATTGAACAAATTACAGAAATGGATGGCAGCTGCTTCTATCTCTGGGGACTCATCCATCTCAGACAGTCTCCAGCCTGTTACACTGTCTGGCAGGAATTCCAAGGTGGTGGGTCTTAACTTGTGAAGTGCTGTGGAAGTGGGGCCCACAGAATGACACTGCTTGGCTCTCTGTATTTAGCCCCGTTCCTAGTGGAGTATATGAATGGATCTCCTGCCTTGCTGGGATTCCTGGGGCCAGAGTATGTAAAACTCCTGGATCTCTGTGTGAGCCTGAGTGTCTGCTCTGCCAAGACTCCACACAGGTCTGTGTATTGGCCCCAAGGCTCTGGTGGCATGGGCTCATGAGGGGATCTCCTGATTGGTGGGTTACAAAGATCGGTGGGAGAAGTGTGATTTCTTAGGCATGGTCACACAATCACTCACTGCTTCCCTTGGCTGGGGGTGGGGGTTCCTTTGGCTTTGTGCCACTCTCGGGTGGGCCGTTGCCCCACTCTGCTTTTCTTCATTCTTTATGGGTCATGCCATTTGCCTAGTCAGTCCCAATGCAATAACGTGGATATTTCATTTGAAGGTGCTGAATTCACTCACTGTTTGTATTCTTTTCCATGAGAGTTGTGGACTGCAGCTACTTTAACTGGCCATCTTAGTTTCTCCTGGCAGCATTTTAAAAAGCAGTTTAAGTATAATTCTATATTTGGGAAAAACCTACTGTGGGAATACTACCCTAAGAATCAGAAGGTGAACATATCAGAATCTTGGTGCCAGGCACACCCCTAAAATATTTTTAAAAATAATAGCTTTATTAAGATCTAATTCTCACACCATAAAATTAACCATTTTAAAGAGTACAATTCAGTGGTTTTCAGTATATTCACAAAGCTGTGTAATTATCACTATTCTCTAACTTTAGAATTTTACCTCTCTGAAAAGAAACCCTATAGCTATTAGCAGTCACTTCCTGTTCTTCCCTCCCTCAAGCCCTGGAAACCACGAACCTACTTTCTGTCTCTATGGATTTGCCTTCTCTGAGCTTTTTTTTTCTGGGGGTAGGGCAGGTTGGGTTAGGATGTCTGCCCTCTGGACCTGCCCCCGAATATTTTATACACGAAATAATGTGTGTTGTTGCCTTTTCTTGGTGCCTTCTCTCGCTTAGCATATTTTTAAGGTTCATCCATGTGGTAACATGTATCACTACTTTGTTCTGCTTTATGGCTGAATAATATTCCATTTTGTGGGTACAAATTTAATCTATCTATCAATTGGTAGACATTTGGGTTTCCACTCTTTTGGCTATTATAAATAATGCTGCAATGAACTGTTGCATGAAAATTTTTGTGTGGCCACATATTTTCATTTTTCTTTGGTATGTTGATGAGTTATATGGTAACTCTATGTATAAGCTTTTGAGGACCTGCCAAACCGATTTCCATTTTATATTCTCACCAGCAGTATATGAAGTTTCAAATTTCTCCACATCTTTTTTTAGTATTTGTCACTGTCTTTTTTTTTTTAAATAGCCATCCTAGTGGGTATGAAGTGGTATCTTAATATATTCTGATTTGCATTTCCCAAATTACTAATAATTTTAAGCATCTTTTCATGTTTACTGGCCATTTGTATATTTTCTCTGGAGAAATATCTATTTGAATTGCTTGCCCATGTTTTTTTTTTTTCCTTTACCTTGTCATTAATGGGAAGAATCCATCCCCTCCCCTCCCCTTCCCTCCCCTCCCCTCCTCTTCCCTCCCCACCCCTCCCCTCCCCTCCCCTCCCC
>PVKV010026083.1:0-28623 GCA_004027835.1 Alouatta palliata | reverse complement strand
TTTTTTTTTTTTTTTTTTTTTTTTTTAAAGATGGGGTTTCACCGTATTGGTCAGGCTGGTCTCGAACTCCCTACCTCGGTGATCCGCCCACCTCAGCCTCCCAAAGTGCTGGGATTACAGGCGTGAGCCACCGTGCCCGGCGAGTTTCTCAACTCCAAGGTCCTTTGCTCATCCTGTCATTGTTTTTGTCTAGTAGTCAGTTGAAAACCAATCATGGAAAAGCTCCTCAAGTGCAGGGATTGTGTTCTATTAATGCCTGACTCTTAATTAACAGACAGTGGTCCTCTATGTATCCTTGCCAAATTAAGTAAAAACCGTCAAAACTCAGGCACCCTAAGGTTAAGATGCCCTTTAGTGGTGGGAGTAGTGTATGCAAGGAGCCCAGGGAGCATGAAGCTAACAGCCTGCTAATTAGTAGTATCAAGCTACCAAATGGGATCATGGGTAACTTGAAAATTCCTTAAAAATTGTTAAAAATTTCCGAAGAAGCAGCTTCTCCACTCCTTTGGGAATCTCCGCTGGTTCAGCCCACCTGCCTCCACCATGTCCATCAGGGTGACCCAGAAGTCCTACAAGGTGTTCACCTCTAGCCCCCCGGCCTTCAGCAGCCACTCCTACACTAGTGGGCTGGGTGCCCGAATCAGCTCCTCGAGTTTCTCCCAAGTGGGCAACAGCAGCTTCCAGGGTGGCCTGGGTGCAGGCTATGGTGGGGCCAGCGGCATGGACATGGGAGGCATCACCGCTGTCACGGTCAACCAGAGCCTGCTGAGCCCCCTTAACCTGGAAGTGGACCCCAACATCCAGGCTGTGCACACCCAGGAGAAGGAGCACATCAAGACCCTCAACAAGTTTGCCTCCTTCATCGACAAGGTATGGTTCCTGGAACAGCAGAACAAGATGCTGGAGACCAAGTGGAGCCTCCTGCAGCAGCAGAAGACAGCTCGGAGCAACATGGACAACATGTTTGAGAGCTACATCAACAACCTTACGTGGCAGCTGGCGATTCTGCGCCAGGAGAAGCTGAAGCTGGAGACGGAGCTTGGCAACATGCAGGGACTGGTGGAGGACTTCAAAAACAAGTATGAGGATGAGATCCATACGCATACAGAGATGGAGAGTGAATTTGTCCTCATCAAAAGGGATGTGGATGAAGCTTACATGAACAAGGTAGAGCTGGAGTCTCGCCTGGAAGGGCTGACTGACAAGATCAACTTCTCAGGCAGCTGTATGAAGAGGAGATCCTGGAGCTGAAGTCCCAGATCTCAGACACGTCTGTGGTACTATCCATGGACAACAGCCGCTCCCTGGATATGGACAGCACCATTGCTGAAGTCAAGGCACAGTACCAGGAGATTGCCAACCGCAGCCGGGCTGAGGCGGACAGCATATACCAGATTAAGTATAAGGAGCTGCAGACACAGGTTGGGAAGCATGGGGATGACCTGCACAAAGACTGAGATCTCTGAGACGAACCAGAACATCAGCTGGCTGCAGGCTGAGATTGAGGGCCTTAAAGGCCAGAGGGCTTCCCTGGAGGCCGCCATCACAGATGCTGAGCAGTGCAAGGAGCTGGCCATTATGGATGCTCATGTCAAGCAGGAGGAGCTGGAAGCTGTCCTGCAGTGGGCCAAGCAGGACATGGCGCTGCAGCTACGTGAGTACCAGGAGCTGATGAACGTCAAGCTGGCCCTAGACATTGAGATTGCCACCTACCGTAAGCTGCTAGAGGGCTAGGAAAGCTGGCTGGCATCTGGGATGCAGAACATGAGTATCCATACAAAGACCACCAGCGGCTATGCAGGTGATCTGAGCTCAGCCTATGGGGGCCTCCACAAGCCCCAGCCTCAGCTATGGCCTGGGCTCCAGCTTTGTGGCTCTGGCACAGGCTCCAGATCCTTCAGCCACACCAGCACCACCAAGGCCATGGTTGTGAAGATTGAGACCTGCCATGGGAGGCTGGTGTCTGAGTCCTCTGACGTCCTGCTGACGTGAACAGCTGCGGCAGTCCCTCCCAGTCTGCCCCTCCTGAGGCTGCCCCAGAGCCCGGGAGGGAGGCCCCTGTGCAGGGAGCACAGGGAACAGGTGACCCCCCTGAGGCTCAGCCCTAGCCCTCAGCCCACTTGCTGGGAGTTTACTGCTGGGAAGCCCTTGCCCAGGCCTCCAGCTGCAAAACAATTCAATTGTTTTTTTTTTTTTTTTTTTTTTTGGTCCAAAATAAAACCTCAGCTAGCTCTGAAAAAAAAAATTGTAAAAATTTCCTTTATTAAAAATTGTAGGCCAGATGCGGTGGTTCATGCCTATAATCCTAGCACTTTGGGAGGCCAAGGTGGGTGGATCACTTGAGGTCAGGAGATCGAGACCAGCCTGGCCAACATGGCGAAACCTGGTTTCTACTAAAAATACAAAAATTAGCTGGGTCTGTTGGTGCTCACCTGTAGTGCCAGCTACTTGGAGGCTGAGGCACGAGAATCGCTTGAACCTGACAGGTGGAGGTTGCAGTAAGCCAAGATCACACCACTGCACTCCAGCCTGGGTGACAGAGCGACACCCTGTCTCAAAAAAAAAAAAAAAAAAAGAAATTGTAGGCCAGACACGGTGGCTCACGCCTGTAATCCCAGTGGGCAAATTGCTTGAGCTCAGGAGTTTGAGACAAGCCTGGGCAACATGACGAAACCTCATCACTACTAAAAAAAAAAAAAAAAAAAAATTTAGCCAGGCCTGATGGCACATGTCTGTGGTCCCAGCTACCAGGGAGGCTGAGACAGGATGATTGCTTGAGCCTGGGAGGCAGAGATTGTAGTGAGCTGAGATCTTGCCACTGCATTCCAGCCTGGGTAACAGAGTGAGACTCAGTTTCAAAAAAGAAACAAGAAAAAATTTAAAAAGCAATTTCTTGTTGTAAAATACAAAAACTGTACAGACGCTATAAATAAATGATTGCCCCATTTATGTTGCCTACCCAGTCCTCAAAGATGGCCATTGCTGGGTTTTTTTTCTGGGGTGGGGGCATTGCTGTTTGACACATGTATTCTTCAAGATGTTTTCTGTGTTTAGACTTCACATTTATATATATGAACATAATTTCTGCCATATTTGGAATAATTTTGAACACTGTTCTGCTACTTTTTTAACTCCCCAAAATGAATTGTGGATATCTTTCTATGTCAGTACATAGAGCATGATATTAAGTGCTATCTATATACTGATAATTCTTAGTGTATTTACATTTTCAGCTCAAACTTCTGAACTCCAGACATATAACAACTATCTATTTGACACTGACATAACCACCCTGATGTCTCATGGTTTCCTTTTTTTTTTTTTTCTCCAAGACAGAGTCTTGCTCTGTCACCCAGTCTGGAGTGCAGTGGCGCAATCTCGGCTCACTGCAACTTCTGCCTCCTGGGTTCAAGCGATTCTCCTGCCTCAGCCTCCTGAGTAGCTGGGATTACAGGCACCTGCCACCACACCCAACCAATTTTTTTTTCTTTCTTTTTTTTTTTTTTTAAGACGGGGTTTCACCATGTTGGTCAGGCTGGTCTTGAACTCCCAACCTCAGGTGATCCACCTGCCTTGGCCTCCAAAGTGCTTGGATTACAGGCGTGAGCCACCTCGCTCGGCCCCAATTTTTGTATTTTTAGTAGAGACGGGGTTTCACCATGTTGGCTAGGCTGGTCTCAAACTCCTGACCTCAAGTGATCCTTCCACCTCAGCCTCCCAAAGTGCTGGTATTACAGGTGTGAGCCACGGTGCCTGACCTCACAGATTCCCCCTTTTTTTTTTTTTTTTAAATTGGAGACAGGATCTTTCTCTGTCACTACTTAGGCTGGAGTGCAGTGGCACAATTATGACTCACTGCAGCCTTGCCTCCCCAGGCTCAAGCAATCTTCCCATCTTTTTTTTTTTTTTTAAATTGAGACGGAGTTTCCCTCTTGTTGCCCAGGCTGGAGTGCAATGGCGCGATCTTGGCTCACCGCAACCTCCGCCTCCTGGGTTCAAGCAATTCTCCTGCCTCAGCCTCCCGAGTAGCTGGGACTACAGGCGTGCGCCACCACGCCCAGCTAATTTTTGTATTTTTAGTAGAGACGGGGTTTCACCACATTGACCAGGATGGTCTCGATCTCTTGACCTCGTGATCCACCCGCCTCGGCCTCCCAAAGTGCTGGGATTACAGGCGTGAGCCACTGCGCCTGGCAATCTTCCCATCTTAACCTCCCAAGTAGCTGGAACCATAGGCACACACTACCACCCCCAGCTATTTTTTAATTTTTTTGTAGAGAGGAGGTCTCACCATGTTGCCCAGGCTGGTTTCCAACTCCTGGGCTTAAGTGACCGACCCACCTCTGCCTCCCCAAGTGCTGGGATTACAGGTGTGAGCCATTGTGCCTGGCCTTGTCTCACATATACTAAATACAGAATGGCTTAAACCTGCTACTCCTGCAGGCTTCCTCTCCTCACTATTCACCTATTTGCTGCCACCAAAAACCTCATTCTTGTCTTCTCCTCCTTCAATCAATCCTATTGACTTGTTTTTTCTATCTCTGCGATATATCATCAAATTGTTCTGTCTTCATCTCTACTGCCACTGGCCTGATTTACTGCAGTCACCTCCTCATGGGTCTTCCTGCTTCCATGTTGGCTTTCCCCGGACAAGCCACTTTCGTAAGTGGCTAATTGTGATTAACAATGAGAACAACAAACAGGTTATGTCAGTTACTTCAATTTTGCTTTCTACTGTACTTGAAAAAAATCCAAATCCCCTGTCATCGCCTAGAAAAGCATACCTGGTCTAGTCTCTGCCCCTCTCCCAGTTTCACCTTGGACCTTTCTACCCTCTTTTAGTGTATTGTCTTCCATGGTTTCATCCCCATTTTCTCAAAAGGCCAAGATGTGTCTCTACCTCCACGGCTTTGTCCAGTCCAATGCCTCTCTTAGAATGCTTTTCCTTTCTGTTCTTCAGCCTGGCTAACTTCTCCTCATACTACAGGTCTTGGTTAAAATGTCACTTTTTTTTTTTTTTTTTGAGTCGGAGTCTTGCTTTGTCGCCCAGGCTGGAGTGCAATGGCGCGATCTCAGCTCACTGCAACTTCCATCTCCTGGGTTCAAGCAATTCTCCTGCCTCAGCCTCCCGAGTAGTTGGGATCACGGGTGCCTGCCACCATGCCTTGCTAATTTTTATATTTTTAGTAGATATAGGGTTCCACCATGTTGATCAGGCTGGTCTTGAACTCTTGACCTCAGGTGATGCACCCGCCTCGGCCTCTGAAAGTCCTGGGATTACAGATATGAGCCACCGTGCCCAGCCTAAAATGTTACTTTCTTAGAAAGATTCCTCTCTGATCTGCCCTCCAATCTAACTTAGATACCAATATTGCTTTCTCTCACAATAACCCAATCTTTTTGTTGTTTTTGAGACAGAGCCTCACTTCGTCACCCAGGCTGGAGTGCAATGGCATCATCTTGGCTCACTGTAACCTCCACCTCCCAGGTTTAAGCAATTCTCCTGCCTCAGTCTCCTGAGTAGCTGGGATTACAGGCACCCGCCATCATGCCCAGCTAATTTATTTATTTTTGTAGAGATGGGGTTTCACCATGTTGGTCAGGCTGGTCTTGAACTTCTGACCTCAGGTGATCTGTCTGCTTCAGCCTCCCAAAGTGCTGGGATTACAGGTGTGAGCCACCGAGACCAGCCAATAACCCAATCTTTACCTAATATTTATTACCATTAGTATGTTGGTTTAGTATCTTTTCATCTAGACTGAAAACTGTGAGGAACCATTTGGGCTTCTTTGCTGTATCCCTAACACCTGGCAAAGTCCTGGTATAGTGAAAATGCTTAACACATAAGTGTTGAAGTCCAGGCGCGGTGGCTCACACCTGTAATCCCAATAGTTTGAGAAGCTGAGGTGGGTGGATTGCTTGACCTCAGGAGTACAAGACCAGCCTGGGCAACATGGTGAAACCCCATCTCTACTAAAAATACAAAAATTAGCAGGACATGATGGCACGTGCCTGTGGTCCCAGCTACTTAGGGGGCTGAGGCGGGAGAATTGCTTGAACCTGGGAGGTAGAGGTTGCAGTGAGCCAGGATTTCGATTCTGTCTCAAAAAAAAAAAAAAAAGATCACGCCTGTAATCCCAGCACTTTGGGAGGCCGAGACGGGCAGATCACGAGGTCAAGAGTTTGAGACCAGCCTGAACAACATGGTGAAACCTTGTCTCTACTAAAAATACAGAAATTAGCTGGGCTTAGTGGTGCACATGCCTGTAATCCCAGCTACTTGGATGGCTGAGGAAGGAGAATCACACACACACAAAAATTTATTAATTGATAAGTGAAAACCAGGTGCAAGTATAGGAGTTTATTAGAGACCAAAGTGGGCAAAGGCAGATTTTTCTCAGTCCCCAAAGGCTGTATTTTGTTTTGTATTTTCCTTCTGATTTGTTGCATTTTGGATCCACTTGCAACTTAAACCTGATGTTGGCCAGGTGTGGTGGCTCACGCTTGTAATCTAGCACTGTGGGAGGCCAAGGCAGGTGGATTGCCAGGGCTCAGGAGTTTCAGACCAGCCTGGCCCATGTAATGAAACCCCGTTTCTACTAAAATACAAAAATTAGCCAGGTGTGGTGGTGCACACCTGTAGTCCCAGCTACTGGGAGCCTGAGGCAGGCCAATCACTTGAACCTGGGAGGCAGAGGTTGCAGTGAGCTGAGATGGCTCCATTACACTCCAGCCTGGGCAACAGAGTGAGACTTCATCTCAAAAAACAAAAACAAAAGCAAAATAACCCCTGATGTTAACAAGAATATGGACATCAATGAGGCTATATACAAAGTGCAGATGAGGTGGACAAACTGAAGTCAAATCAGATTTGTATTTTTAGTAGAGACGGGGGTTCACCATGTTGGTCAGGCTGGTCTCGAACTCTTGACCTCAGGTGATCCACCCACCTCAGCCTCCCAAAGTACTGGGATTACAGGTGTGAGCCACCATGCCCAGCCAAGATTATCTTCATAACCTAGAAAAATGGAAATGGCTCCAAGATGCTTTAGAAGGCTGCGCATTTTCCTCCTTTGAGGCAAGAAAAGTACAGACTCCCTTTGCTGCACAGCAGGCACCTGCCCCATTGCCTCAGGAGCATCTGTCAGCTGAAGGCATCCCATCTCCAACCTTGGAGTTGAACTCCACCTCCACCCTTAACCCCATCCTCAGAGACCCCACCTCCAGACACACACACACACACCCACACCACACACACACACACACAGAAGGCTGCTGAGGGTAAATTTAATAAAGTATTAGCTGGGTCTCGCTTCTTGGGGTTAGAGGTCAAAGAGAAAGGGCATCACATCTGTAAGAAAAGGAGAGATTTCAGGAGTTTATACTTCACAGTTGCTGTTTCCTAGGCCTGGGATGCTCTCTCATAGCAGGTGATCTGCTTCTCTCACTCATGGCTCAAATGCCACCTCTTCTCTGAAGCCTCCCTGCACTGCTCCAGGGAAAGTGTAAGTCCTCTTTGCACATAACCTCTATTACTGTACTTCTCACATTGTGTGCTCACTATTGCCTAGGCCGCTGGGCTTGGTAAGGCCAGTTGCAGCTTAGTTGTTTGCCCATGGATTCCTGCCACATTACCTCCCACACTGGTGGGGGAGGTCTCATCTCAGGCAGGCATCACCTGAGGGTCTCAGATCACTGCTAATCTGTTTCCTTTTTTTTTTTTTTTTTTTGGGGACAGAGTGTCACTCTGTTGCCCAGGCTGGAGTGGAGTGATGCAATCTCAGCTCACTGCAACCTCCACCTGCCAGGTTCAAGCAATTCTCCTACTTCCTACCTCAGCCTTCCAAGTAGTTAGGACTACCCGTGTGCACCACCATGTCCAGCTAATTTTTTGTATTTTTAGTAGAGATGGGGTTTTACCGTGCTGGCCAGGCTGGTCCCAAACTCCTGGCCTCAGGTGATCCATCCACCTCAGCCTCCCAAAGTGCTAGGATTATAGGCGTGAGCCACCGTGCCCCACCTTATCTGTTTTCTACAGAAGATGCCCCCCATGGTGTGACCCAGGCTTCCACACTCAGCTTTGGGTCAGGAACTTCAGGTCTCCTCCCCTTGGGCCCACACACGACAAGGCTTCACACCTGGCTGGCTCATGCACTGTTGGATACTTTCCAGCCGAGTGGAAGCTAAGGTTCGGACCTCCTCCGCAAAGCGGCGGTGTCCTTCCTTGGTCAATTTCCAGAGGCAACATCGAGGCCGTGTGCTGGCCCCACCCTGCATGCTGCTGACAGGCACTTTCTCAAAGCTGTCTCGGAAACAGAGATTGTGACGGATGGTATTCTTCCAGCCTTCCGGGGCCGTCCGGAAAAAGGGGAAGTGCTTTCTGTGGACAGGGAGGAGAGGTAAGGAAAGGCATGATATGTCTGGGGAATGACCTTTTCTGGAGCATGTTCTACCCAGGGGCGAGGGGCCTCAGCCCTTCTCTCCAAGGGGATAGTAGCAAGTTGGCCTGGAGCTGCTCTTTGCTGACTGAGCAGGTGGCAAAGCATCCACATGGTTTTTGCCACCTGAGCCCTCCCTCTGAGGGCCCAGGGCTTGGACCACAGCATGAACAAAGCAGAATCAGGCCAAGCAGCTCCTGTAAGAGGAATCTTGGTTGAGGACGGACCACTTGAGGATTTGTATCCTGAGACATGAGGCACTTCTAACACTGGGAAACGGACCAAGAAACTCCCTCCCTCATACTCCTGTGCACAGAACTATCTGAGCTAAATGGAAAACCCTTCTCAACTAAGCTCCCTGGCCCCTGGTGGTGCAGGGAGCTATACCAGGCAGTACAGTTCTAGCAGAGGTAGGTGGGGAACTGTTGGAGAAACCTGACTTTAGACTGGCTGATCATCAGAGGGACGGTGGGGAAACTGTTACCTGACCCAGGTGAATTTATATCTTAAAAGAGAACTATACCCAGAGAGCACTAAAAACTAATTAAAAAAAAAAAGAGAACAACAACAAAAAAAAGAAGTAAAGCCATAAAAGGTTGGAGGATTTTTTAGATGTAAAAGGGGGTGGGAATGGATATGTTCCTGTACATATGTGGGGACAAATGAGCCTGGGAAAAGGGAACTGGGAACATGCTCCTCCTCTCAGACCCAGATAGGGAACCCAGAGCCTGGGATGGATTGGAAGGCATCAGCCCGGGGCCCTGGCCCCCACTCCCCCTCCTCACAGGGCCCCCGGCACATACCGAGTGAAACTGTAGATCTGTTGCACGTTGAGGCCACAGGGGGAACTGTTTCTTAATGCCAGGGCAATTAGGTGGAAGTAATTGAGAGGGGGCCGGGACCAGAGCCTCCCCGCCTGGCTGCTGGCTTGCCGAAGCCTCCGACTCTGGAGGGGGGCCCTTTTGTGAGGGGATGGGAGAGCCCCAGAGGAGCTGTCTTCCTGGTCCTCAGCATCCTCCTCTTCTGTGAGCTAGAGGAGCACAGAGTAGGAACTGGTCCTGACTCCTTGGCCTCTACTCCAGGGTGCAGTGGCAGGAAGGGGGTGGTCTAGGGCCACCATCTGGGCTTCTCCCCAACCCAAGCATGTAGGTAGTTTCTGAACCCATTCACCTTTTACTATGGCTTAGAGAGCAGAACTGTGACGGCTCTTCCCCATGCCCCTTACCTACTGCCCAAGTCCGGCTCCCACCCCCAGAAATCCATACCTCCCAGATGCTGGGGGAAAAGGCAAACCGCTTCCGAGGGGGCGACCACTCGCTGGAGGACCGGGACAATGATTCCACCCCTGTGGGCTCTGAGCAGCTGGCATCTTCCTCCTTCTGGAATGGCTGAGAGGAGGGGAGCGTGCTTGTCAGATCCTCCCTCTTCGTAAGTCCTGGGACCTCCAGCTTTCCAGGGGGATACACGATGTTAGGGTTTACCCACATCCACAGATTGGGCTCATAATCTGGACCTGTGCAGAACAAAAGGAGATTGTATGCCACAGCCCACTGGCTTTGGGTGGCTCTGGTCTCCAGCCCAGGCCACAGAAACTCGTCAGAGAACTCAATACTTACCATCCTTATCAGGGTTGGGTTTTTTCTCTAGGGGTAATTTTGGTGGCTTAACAATTCGGAGTTTATACCTGGCAACTGGCAAAAAGAAAGAGAAAGTCAAAACGTCCTAGGATATCCCTTTGTGACCCTAGGATTCTAGACCTTAAGGCTTCTCTGGGAGAAGGCTATGGACCCTGCCTGGGGAGTTTATATCACATTTGACTGGTTTTCCCTTTACCTCTCTGATGTTCTCATTCCCCTCTGCATTCATTTCTTCTCACTCTATATATACTGTCCCTGAATGATCTCATGCATGCCTGTGGCTTCAGTTAACACCCATAAAAAAATGTAGAGCTCTCAAATTTTCACCTCTAGCCTAGCCTTCTGTGCTAGCCTTTAAGGAGAACTACCTACTGGATATCTTTAATTGGGTAGCCCACAGGCACTTCAAACTTGTTTCTAAAACTGAACTCCATCTTCTTGCTCTTCCTCCTCAGGCTGGAGTGCAGTGGTATGCTCAAGAGATCCTCCCACCTCAGCCTCCCAAGTAGCTGGGACTACAGGTGTATGCCACTATGTCCGGCTAATCTTTGTATTTTTTGTAGAGATGAGGGTTTCACTATATTGCCTGGGCTTGTCTCAAACCCCTGGGCTCAAGCGATTGTCCTGCCTCAAGCTCCCAAAATGTTGGGATTACAGCCGTGAGCCACCATGCCTGGCCTTCCTATAATCTTTTTTTTTTTTTTTAAACAACTGGTAATCAATTTATTAAAATAGCTGACTTAAGCATCTGCAATGGTGACTTCCACCTCAGCTCCTGGCTCAGTACTGATGGAAGTCATCTTAACAATCTCAGAAGGACTGTGCAAGTCAATGAGTCGCTTGTGGATTCTCATCTGGAAATAATCCCATGTCTTAGAACCTTCATCACAAGGAGTTTTTCTTGTAGTGATCTCAAAGTCTTGGTAGGCATTCAAACTGGTCTTTTCACTTTGAAATTTTTTTCCTTTGCTCCTCTGATCAAGTCAGCACACCCCTTCTCCAGGGATTTTACGTTGCAGCTCATAAGAGTGATTCAGATTTGGTGAATTGCCACCTCTGGCTCCACGGGTTTTTTTTTGGTATCCTTAAAAGCCTTGGCTGCTGTGCGGCTTCCTGACCAACTTGTTCCTCGGGAGAGTGAACAGTGGTGAGCCAGGAGCAGGAAGGAGCGAGCAGATCCACAATCCGCAACAACTAGGACCATGTCTTCCTCAAAGAGTTTCCTGTAGGCCGGGCGTGGTGGCTCATGCCTGTAATCCCAGCACTTTGGGAGGCCAAGGCGGGTGGATCACGAGGTCAAGAGATCAAGACCATCCTGGTCAACATGGTGAAACCCCGTCTCTACTAAAAATACAAAAAAATTAGCTGGGCATGGTGGCACGTGCCTGTAATCCCAGCTACTCGGGAGGCTGAGGCAGGAGAATTGCTTGAACCCAGGAGGCGGAGGTTGCGGTGAGCCGAGATCGCGCCATTGCACTCCAGCCTGGGTAACAAGAGTGAAACTCTGTCTCAAAAAAAAAAAAAAGAGTTTCCTGTAATCTTTGTCTCAGCAAGTGGCACTGGTTGTTCAGGACAGAAGCTATTTTTGCCCCCTCACTGTCCCTGTGAATGTCCTTATACTACAGATGTATCTAGGCTTTTGTTTTGGAAATGGTGATATACTTATTGGCGAGCTCAGTAATTAGAGAGGATGCCCATCATGTTGCTAATATTCAACGTAGTACTCAAAAAAAGGAAAAAGTAGCCAAAGATATAAAACTTGGGGTATTTTTTGAGATGGGGTGTTACTTGGTTGCCCGTGCTGGAGGGCAGTGGTGTGACACTGGCTCACTGCAATCTCCACCTCCCAGCTCAAGTAATCCTCCCATATCAGCTCTTAAATACAAAAAAGACTTGAACAAAGACTCATAATACATACTATTAAGATGCCAGTTACCCTCAAAATTAATCTATAAATTTTATGCACATATTATAGTACAAAAATTAAAGTCTGGCCGAGTGCGGTGGTGTGCACCTGTAAACCCAGCACTTTGGGAGGCCAAGGCAGGTGGATCACTTGAGGTCAAGAGTTAGAGACCAGCCTGGCCAACATGGCGAAACTCCATCTCTATTAAAAGTACAAAAAATCAGCTGGGCGTGGTGATGGGTACCTGTAGTCCCAGCTACTTGGGAGGCTGAGGCAGAAGAATCACTTGAACCTGAGAGGCAGAGGTTGCAGTGAGCTGAGACTGCGCCACTGCACTCCAGCCTGGGTGACAGAGCAAGACTCTCTCAAAAAGCGAGACTCCTATGGTTAAAAAAAGAAAAAAAGAAAAAAAAAATGAGACTTCTTCTCAAAAAAAGTTCTACATATTAAAAATCACCATAAGAAAAAAAAAAAAAAAAAAAAAAAAAAAAAAAAAAAAAAAAAAAAAAAAAAAAAAAAAAAACAATAGACACCAAAACTTCAACCCAAATTTCTCAGTTCTCTAATATATAGAGAGGTCCTACAAATCAACATGTAAAAGAAAGGCCAACACAATCTTACAAATGGGCAAATAATACGAATCAGCATTCACAAGCAGGGAATAACTGAATGGCTAATAAGGTGCTCAGCACTATTAGTAATAAGAAAAACACAGTAAGATAATGAGATAACACTTTACATCAATCAAATCGACTAGAATTATAAAGATAATACCAAGTCTTGAGAAATATGCCAAGGAAATAGAATATCTTATTATACTGCAGTTCTGAGTATCAACTGGAACAGCCATTGTTAAGCACAATCAGGCAGGACTATAATGTACTATAGCTTACTGTCTGCTCTTGGATGCATATATTCAAGTTAATAGAGGAACTTAGATACTAATCAATCTCCATTGTTACCATCATCGACTGACCTCCTGGTTTAGCTCCTGACTTACTGTCACTCTCCAACAGGACTCCTGTCTTAAATCTTGGCTGTTGGCCAGGTGTGGTGGCTCATGCCTATAATCCCAGCACTGTAAGAGGCTTAGGCAGGCGGATTGCTTGGGTTCAGGAGTTTGAAATCAGCCTGGGCAACATGGTGAAACCCCATCACTACAAAAAAATGCAATGATGGCAATAATCTAGCCGAGTGTGGTGGTGCGAGCCTATAGTCCCAGCTACTCAGAAGGCTGAAGCAGGAGGATGGCTTGAGCAGGAAAGGGGAGGCTGCAGTGAGCCATACTCATGCCACTGCACTCCAGCTTGGGCAACAAAGCCAGACCTTGTTTCAAAAATGAAAATACGATCTTTGCTATTTATTGAACTCGTCTCTGGCAAATTTGACTTCTACTCTACTGTAGACACTCCCTCAGTCATATCCTAAAGCAACAACTGCAACCTCTCAGTAACCTCATTTATGCACCATATAAAAATGCACCACCTTGTGTCTTTCTGGCTTACTCCCTCAACCCCAGCTATGATCCCACTGAGATAGCAGTCCACTGAACTATGGTTTTGGCACACTTGTTTGGCAGAGTTGGATTTAGTCAGGGTTGTGGTTTGGCCAACAAAGTGCTCCAAGGAACCTGCATAGTATTTGACCATGGGATTCACGTTAGTTGAATAAGGGTGGACATATCAAGTGACTGAAACAGTGAAAAGGTGATAGGATCAATGGACTGGTGATCTCAGTGCGAACCAAGGATAATGTCTCTGCATGTCAGTGTCTTGCTTTGGCACAGATACCCCCTGAGCTTTTTCAAGGAAAATGTTCCACAAATCTTCCCCTCTCTTTCCTGTGTCACTGATTTTTGTCTTTGTTGGGTCATTCTCATCAGCATGCAAACTTGCTGATAATTCTCCCATTTTAGGGACCAGGTGCAGTGGCTCATGCTTGTAATTCCAGCCTCCTTTGGAGAGCTGAGGCAGGAGGATCACTTGAGCCAAGGAGTTTAAGGCTGCTCAAGGCTGCAGTGAGCTGTGCTGGTGTCACTGCACTCCAGCATGCACACCAGATGGAGACCCTGTCTCTAAAAAACAAAAAGAAAGAAAAAGAAAACTTCTCCCATCTTATTTCCTGTTGAGGCACAACACATTGCTTCTACTTTGTCTCTTCTTCCCCTCCTTCCATTCTTTTATTTACTTATTTTTTTAATTTTAATTTTATTTTTTAAAGATGGGGTTTCACCATGTTGGCAAGGCTGGTCTCACACTCCTGACCTCAGGTGATCCACCCGACTCGGCCTCCCAAAGTGTTGGGATTTCAGGCGTGAGCCACCGCGGCTGGCCCTTCTTTCATTCTTAGATCCCCTCCAGTCAGGTTTTTCATTCTATCACTTACCAAAACCACTAACCAGGGACCTCTGCTTAGTTAAATCACTTATATTCCATTCATCGACCACTCCCTCCTTGAAAGGCTTTTTCCACTTGGCTTCCAGGACACCACAGAACCCCCTAGTTTTGATTCTCAATGGTCCTTTTTGCTCTCCAATCTCTTTACAATGGACTGCCCCTAGGGCTCATTCTTGTTCCTCTTCTATTCTTAACCCTTAATTTCCACTCATATACCAAAAGAGCCAAAATTAACATCTGCAGTCCCCACCTCTCTCCAGAACTCCAAGCTCACCTATCCAACTGCAGACTCAACACTTCCACTTGCATGTCTACTAAGAATCTCCAGCTCAGCATATCCAGAATGGAACTCCTGATCTTCCTTCCTAAACCTGTCTCCCACTCACAGTACAAGGCAACCCATCCTTCCACTAGGTCAAAACACTTTGAAAGGCTCATACGCAATCTGTCTTATACACCATATCCAATCCATCAGCATATCCAGCTGGTTCTCCCTGCTACTAACCTGGCCCAATCTACCATCATCTCTTGTCTGGATTACTACTGCAGCTTCCTAGTCTCTATACATCTACAGTCTACCCTCAACACAATAGCCAGAGTGGTTTATTCAAATATAGATCATGCAGGACTAGCTGTAAGGTCTTTTAGGCTGACTGACAGTGCCATGGATGCCATGTTAACCTCTGTGACCTGCACGGACACTCCAGATGAGTTCCTGGAAAATCTAAAGTAACTGGAAGACCGAAGAAATGATCAACCCCTGCGGCACCTACTTAACATTGAGATATTATCTGTTGTTCCTTATTCCCAGCCTAATTGATCAGGCCATAGAACTTTATAATCGAACTTGGCCAACCCCTACGACCCCCTCCCAGCTTGCAAAACACTGCCAACTGTAAGTTCTGTAACTTTCCACTGCCCACTCCAAACCTATAAAACCAACTCCTATCCCACTGCCTTCGATGACGCTCTTTTTCCGGCCTCAGCCCGCCTGCACCCAGGTGAATAAACAGCCATGTTGTTCACACAAAGTCTGTTTGAGGGGTCTCTTCAAGTGCGTTTTAACACTAGCCACATAATTTGTAGAGTCCAGTAAAGAAAACATGGGGCTTCTTGTTGAAAAATCAAAAATTTCAGGACAGTGATAGCAGAGTATTAAACCAAATACAGGCACCTAGGCAACGGCACGGGTCACACACTCATGAAACAGACCCTGAGAGCATGTCACTCCTCTAATCAATTTGGGAGGCAGGAGGATTGCTTGAGTCCAGGAGTTCAAGACCAGCCTGGGCAACATAGAGGACCCCCCCCTCCCACCCCCGCAATCTCTACAAATAATAAAAAAGTTAGCCAGTGTGGTGCCCCATGCCTGTGGTTGCAGCTATTTTGAGGACTGAGATGGGAGCATTGCTTGAGCCTGGAGGTAACTGTGCCACTGCACTCCAGCCTGAGCAAAAGAACCCATCTCAAAACCTTAAAACCATTCCTTGTCTGACTCAAAGTCAACCCTAAAGTCCTTAGAAGACAGGCATTACTGCTCTCAAACACACCCTTCGGAGCTCTTTATTTACTGTCATCCAGCCTTACTGAACTCCTTACCACTTTCCCTTCAAATACCCTCTAGGTGCACTCCTCCACCTCCCGAGTTTGTAGTCCCAGCTACTTGGAAGGATGAGGCAGGAGAATCGCTTGAACCCGGGAGGTGGAGGTTGCAGTGAGCCGAGACCATACCACTGCACTCCAGCCTGGAGACAGAGAGACCCCACATCTCAAAAAAAAAAGAAAAAAAAAAAAAGATATGGAGAATTGGCCTCAAGTAACTGTCAACTCCTTGCTCAAATATTATGTTCCCAATTAAATTCAACCCTACAATCTTATTTAAAACTGTAGTTGTGGCCGGGTGCGGTGGCTCACGCCTGTAATCCCAACACTTTGGGAGGCCAAGATGGGTGGATCACTTGAGGCCAGGAGTTCGAACCAGCTTGGCCAAAATGGTGAAAGCCCGTCTCTATAATTAAAAAAAACTGTAGTTGTGGCCGGGCTTGGTGGCTCACGTCTGTAATCCCAGCACTTTGGGAGGCCAAGGCAGTCGGATCACTTGAGGCCAGGAATTTAAGACCAGCCTGGCCACCATGGTGAAATGCTGTCTCTACTAAAAATATAAAAATTAGCTGGGTGGGGTCGCACATGCCTGTGATCCCAGCTACTCAGGAGCCTGAGGCACGAGAATCACTTGAACCTGGGAGGTGGAGGGTGCAGTGAGCCAAGATTGTGCCACTGTGCCTGGGTGACAGAGTGAGATTCCATGTCAAAAACAAAAAACTGTAGCTGCCACCACTCGCTTCCCCTATTCCTGAGTCTACTTCTCCTGTTCTTTTGCCATCGCAGATTATCACATACTATATCACATACTGTATGATCTACTCATTTATTGTGTGGATTATCTGTCTGCCCCCAGCAGAATGCAAGGTTCCTTGTCCGTTTTGTTCACTGTGTATCATGAGTGTCTGTATCAGTGCCAGGTCAATTGGAGGTGCAAAATACATATTTCTTGAATGAAGAAACACGTAAGAATGTCCACTAGCACTAATTATGGTGGCAAAGAGTTGGAAGCAATCTAGGTGTAAAGAAAATTAAAATGTAAAAAGGTGGGATATGCAGCCGATAGAATACTAACAATAATCAGAAATAATGAACCAGGCCTAAATTTAGCAACACAAAACAACAGCTCTCAAAAACAATGAGAGGAGAAAACAGACGTCAAATGGATTAGGATTGGTAACGGGAGGGGTGGAGGTAATGGAAGAAAGGGTGGAGACTTACGGGGCAAAAGGAAGAGTTAAAGTCGGGGGCGAGGCTCAGGCCTGCAATCCCAGCGCTTTGGGAGGACGAGGTCGGCCTGGACAACATGGTGAAACCCTGCCTCTACTAAAAATACAAAAATTAACAGGGCGTGGCGGCGCGTGCCTGCAATCCAAGCTACTCCGGAGGCTGAGGCGAATCGCTTGATGGGGGGGGCGGAGGTTGCAGTGAGCAGAGATGGCGCCCCTGCACTCTAGCCTGGGCCACAGAGAGAGACTCCATGTTAAAAAATAATAAATTAGAAAAAAAAAAAAGAAGAAAATAAAGAGTTAATCCAAGGGCCTTGCAGGCAAAAAGGTACCAGAAATGCGAGGCGTGATTACCTCAACTCTCCACACCTGAGGTCCAAAGAAGACAAACCCTAAAAGATCATGATGGTCAACCAAGCCTTCGGCAAGTACGGAGAACTAGACGTCAGGCAATAGCAATACAGCCATGGACAAAACGATTAGGCCTGTTTTTTTAAGAGACAGAAAAGTAACTGAAATATACAGTGTGGCAAATGGCGACCAGCGCCATGGAGAAAAGACCCAGAAGAGGCCTTGGAACGTTCTAGGAGCTTGGCGGGTGACGTGGAGTTGAAAGCCTCGGCTTTTAGGTGAGACCAGCTGCCCTTTGGGGAGCTTCCAATTAAGGCAGGAACGAACCCCCCCAACTCCCAAGTGGAGTTCGCGAGTGGGGGTGGGGCGGGGGCGGAGGAGCTAAGCCTGGGGGCCCCCCCACCAAAGCCTTCCCGGGAGGGGGGGCGAAGCCTGGGGAGCCGCCCCGCCGCCCCGCTACTCACGTTTCTGCTCGGCTAAGGGGAGATGAGATGTGGTGAAGGCCAGAAAGAGCTCATTCCCCATGTCCCAGTCCAGCAGTCCCGGGACCTGGCCATGGAGGCTGGCCCAGAAGTCGAGGTGTTGAAGCTTCACGTCCACCTTCCGGGCGGGCAGAGGCGCTGCGACGAGGAGTGGGGGCGTGGAGTGGGGTGGCGGCGGCTGAGGAGCGACCCTCACAGGCGTCTCCTCAGATGCGCCGGCTCCTATCGAGTGAGCTTGGCGGCAGCTCAGGTGCGGAGGGGCCCTTTTGACGCCTTTTATCTCCTCAGGACCGCTTTGAGGAACGCCTAAGAGGTCCCTCCTCAACCCTGCCCCTTGCATGCTGGGGGTCGAGGACCTGGGGATCCGGAAGGGAGGTACCCCAGAGCATCTTCCGCATCCTCGTTTGCCCAAGCCCCTTGCCCCTTATTTCATTGAAAAAACGTCATGGTCCCGTGATCGTATTTATTTATTTTTATAGTTTCGCTTTAATATTAATCCTTTCTACCATAATACTACTGGGAGTTACTTTCTAGAGTTTCTGAAAGGTTTATGGCTTATCCACGATCACATCTGTGGTAGATGGTGGAGATGGAATTAGATTGGATGGTGATTTAATTAAAAAAATTGTTTTGCAGTTTTTGTTTGGTTTTTTGGCCGGGGCGGTGGCTCATGCCTGTAATCCCAGCACTTTGGGAGGCCGAGTTTGAAACCAGCCTGACCGATGGTAAGGAACCCCCCCAACACCCCCCCACCCCCGTCTCTACTAAAAATACAAAAAATTAGCCAGTCGTGGTGGCGGGCACCTGTAGTCCCAGCTACTCGGGTGGCTGAGGCAGGAGAATCGCTTGACCCCTTGACCCCCAAGAGGCGGAGGTGCAGTGAGCCGAGATCGCACCACTGCACCCCCAGCCTGGGGGACAACAGCGAGACTCTGTCTCAAAAATAGGGAGGCCGGGGCAGGAGAATTGCTTGAACCCAGGAGGCGGAGGTTGCAGTGAGCCGAGATCGCGCCATTGCACTCCAGCCTGGGTAACAAGAGCGAAACTCCGTCTCAAAAAAAAAAAAAAAAAAAAAAAAGAAATAAAATAAAAATTGTGTTTTTAATAATTTCAGATTTGCAGAAAAACCCCAAGAATTCTTTTTTCTTTTTAAATCCCAAGAATTCTATAAAAAAATTCCTCTATACTTTTTCACCCAGATTCACTAATTACACCAATTGTTAACACTTTCTCACATTTATGTTTTTATTTCCATATATACTACATATATATTGTTTTGCTTAACGATTTGAGAGTAATTTGCAGACATCATGTCCCTTTACCCATACATATTTCTGTATTTCCTAAAACAAGGACATTGTTTTATGTATCGAGAAAATCAGAAATCAGAAAATTTAAGATTGATTCAATGTTATATTTAATATACAGTTATTTCTCAAACTTTACCAATTGTCCCAATGATGTCATTTATATAGTTTTTTTTTTTCTGGCCTAGGATCCCTTTCAGCATTATGCAATACATTTAATATTTATGTCTCTTTACTCTCCATTAATCTGGAACAATTTCTCTCTCTAATTTTAAGCCAGTCAAATTTAGCAATAGAAGGTTGAATACCAACTTTAGTGACACAAATTTTATTAATAATAAGTTCTGATAACCCACTACCATTGGACAAGCCATCCTTACTTTTTGTTTTGTTTTGTTTTTGAGACAGGGTTTCACTCTCACGCAGGCTGGAGTGCAGTGATAAAAATACAGCTCACTGAAGCTTCGACTTCCCAGGCTCCAACCATCCTCCCATCTTAGCCTCCTGGGTAGCTGGGACCACACAGGTGTGGGAAACCATGCCCAGCTAATTTTTGGTAGAGACGGAGTTTTGCCATGTTGCCCAGGCTGGGTCTCAAACTCCTGACCTCAAGTGATCCACCTGCCTCAGCCTCCCAAAGTGCTGTGATTACAGGCATGAGCCACCACACCCGGCCTCTCTGTCTTTATCATCTTACATAACATTGACATTTTTGAAGAGCACAGGCCATTTATTTTGTAGAATGGCCCTCAGTTTGAGTTTGGCTAATGTCTGCTCATAATTAGAGAATGCATTTTTGGCAAGAATACCACAGAAGTGATTTTTTTTTCTAACTTTTAGGTGCAAGTGTACATGTGCAGGTTTGCTATATAGGTAAACTCATGTCATGGGGTTTTGTTGTACAGATTATTTCATCACCTAGGTACTAAACCTAGTACCCAATAGTTATTTTTTTCTGCTCCTCTCCCTCCTCCCATTTTCCACCCTCAAGTAGGCCCCAGTGTCTGTGTGGTTCCCCTCTTTGTGTTCATGAAGTTTTTTTGTTGTTGTTGTTGTTGTTGCCCAGGCTGGAGTGCAATGGCATGATCATGGGTCACCATAACCTCTACCTCCCAGGTTCAAGCGATTCTCCTGTCTCAGCCTCCCGAGTAGCTTGGATTACAGGCATGTGACACCATGCCCAGCTAATTTTGTATTTTTAGTAGAGATGGGGTTTCTCCATGTTGGTCAGGCAAGTCTTGAACTCCTGACCTCAGGTGATCTGCCCGCCTTGGCCTCCCCAAGTGCTGGGATTACAGGCATGAGCCACCATGCGTGGCTCTCCTTCCCTTCATTCTTCCTTCCTCCCTCCTTCCCTTTTTTCCTTTCTTCCTTTTCTTTTCTTTCTTTCTTTCATTTTCTTTCTTTCTTTTCTTTCTTCTCTTTCTCATGTTTCTTTCTTTTTTTGTTTCTTGTTTTTTTGAGACTGAGTTTGGCTCTTGTCTCCTAGGCTAGAGTGCAATGGGCAATCTCAGCTCACTGCAACTTCTGCCTCCCAGGTTCAAGCAATTCTCTTGCCTCAGCCTCCCAAGTAGCTGGTATTAGAGACACCTGCCACCACACCTGGCTAATTTTTGTATTTTTAGTACAGACAAGGTTTAGCTGTGTTGGCCAGGCTGGTCTCAAACTCCTGATCTCAGGTGATCACCTGCCTCAGCCTCCCAAAGTGCTGGGATTACAGGCATGAGCCACCGCGCCTGGCCTGTTCCTTGTTCTTTATCTTTTATTCTTTTTCTCTTTTTTTTGTATTTTTATTTTGTGTGTGTGTTTATTTGTCTTTATTTTTTTGAGACAGAGTCTTGCTCTGTTGCCTAAGGTGGAGTGCAATGGTGTGATCTTAGCCTACTGCAGCCTCTGCCTCCTGGGCTCAAGCAATTCTTAAACGTCTTTCAAGAACCTCTTTCCCGGCCTCTTTCTTTATTTTTTAAAAATATTTTATTATTCATGCCGGCTGTTGTGGCTCACACTTGTAATCCCAGCACTTTGGGAAGCCAAGGCAGGCTGATTGCTTGAGGCCAGGAGTTTGAGACCAGTCTGGCCAACATGACGAAACCCTGTCTCTACTAAAAATATGAAGTTAGCCGAGGTGGTAGTGAGAGCCTGTAGTCCCAGCTTACTCGGGGAGGCTGAGGGGCGAGAATTGCTTGAGTGTGGGAGGCTGAGGCTGCAGTGAGCCAAGATTGCACCACTACACTCCAGCTTGGGTGACAGAGTGAGACTGTCTCAAAATAAATTAATAAATAAAATTTTTTTTTAAAGATAAAATATTTTAGTATTCATAAAATTTTAAATGTCTAAAATAGAAAAGAATTTTACTTTTTTTTTTTTTTATAGAAGCATCTATATGTGTACCACATTTTCTTTATCCAGTCTACCATTGATGGTCACTTTCCATGTCTTTGCTATTGTGAATAGTGTTGCAATGAACATACATGTGCATGTGTCTTTTTTTTGAGATAAAGTCTTGCTCTGCTGCTCAGGCTAGAGTGCAGTGGCGTGATCTCAGCTCACTGCAACCTCTGCCTCCTGGGTTCAAGTGATTCTCCTATCAGCCTCCTGAGTAGCTGGGATTACAGGTGCGTGCCACTATGCCTGGCTAATTTTTGTATTTTTAGTGGAGACAGGGCTTCGCCACGTTGGCAAGGTTGGTCTCGAACTCCTGACTTCAAGTTATGCTCCTGCCTTGACCTTCCAAAGTGCTGGGATTACAGGGGCTAGCCAGTGAGCCCGGCCATGCATGTGTCTTTATGATAGGTAGAATTATTTATATTCCTTTGGGTAGACACCTGATAATGGGATTACTGGGTTGAATGGTAATTGTGGTTTTTTTTTTTTTTTGAGACAGAGTATTGCTCTGTAGCCCAGGCTGGAGTCCAATGGTGCGATCTCAGCTCACTGCAACCTCCACCTCCTGGGTTCAAGTGATTCTTCTGCCTCAGTCTCCCAAGTAGCTGGGACTATAGGTGTGTGCCACCATGCCCAGCTAATTTTTTGTATTTTAGTAGAGACAAGGTTTCACCATATTGGCCAGGATTGTCTTGATCTCCTGACCTCCTGACTTGCCCACCTCTCCCAAAGTGCTGGGATTAGTGTGACCCACCCCACCCAGTAATTCTGTTTTAAATTCTTTGAGAAATCACCAAACTGCATTCCACAATGTCTGAACAAACTTACATTCCTGCCAGTGGTATATAAGGCTTTCCTTTTGTCCATAACTTTGCCAGCATGTGTTATTTTCTGACTTTTTAATAATAGCCATTCTGGCCGGGGGCAGTGGCTCACGCCTGTAATCCCACCACTTTGGGAGGCAGAGGCGGGTGGATCAGCCTGACCAACATGGTGAAACCCTGTCTACTAAAAATACAAAAATTAGCTGGGCGTGGTGACACACAGCTGTAATCCCAGCTACTCAAGAGGCTGAGGCAGGAGAATCTCTTGAACCCAGGAGGTGGAGGTTGCAGTGAGCTGGAGATCACGCCACTGTACTCCATCCTGGGCGACAAAATGAGACTCTGTCAAAAAAAAAAAAAAAAATAGCTATTCTGACTGGTGTGAGATGGTATCTCATTGTGGTTTTGATCTGCATTTCTCTAATGATTAGTGGTGATGAGCATGTTTTCATGTACGTGTATGTCTTCTTTTGAAAAGCGTCTGTTGGCTGAGCACAGTGGCTCGTGCCTGTAATCCTCCCACTTTGGGAGTTGAGGCGGGTGGATCACCTGAGCTCAGGAGTTCAAGACCAACATAAGCAACATGGCAAAAACCCATCTCTACAAAAACTATTCGAATTAGCTGGGCATGATGGCATGCACCTGTAGTTCCAGCTATTGGGGAGGATGAGGTGGGAGTATTGCTTGAGCCTGGAAGGCAGAGGCTGCAGTGATTGGAATTTGCACCACCACACTCCAGCATGGGTGACAGAGTGAGACCCTCATCTAAAGAAAAAAAAGTGTTTTTGTCCTTTGTCCACTTTTTAATGGGCTTATTTTTTGCTTGTGAATTTGTTTAAATTCCTTGTAGATTCTGGATATCAGACCTATGTCAGGTGCATATTTTCTCCCATTCTTTAGGTTGACTGTTTACTCTTTGATACTTTATTTTTCTGTGCAGGAGCTCTTAAATCGAATTAGATCCCACTTGTCAAATTCTGCCTTTGTTGCGATTGCTTTTGGTGTCTTCCTCGTGAAATGTTTGCCCAAGGCAATATTGCCTTGGCTGTCTTCTAGAGTTTTTCCAGGGTTTTTATAGTTTTGGGTTTTACATTTGAGTCTTTAATCCATCTTAAGTCAATTTTTGTATATGGTGTAAGGAAGGGGTCCATTTTCAATCTTCTTTGTATGCCTAGCCGGTTATCATCCCAGCACCATTTATTGAATAGAGAGTCTTTTCTCCATTGCTTTTGTTGGCTTTGTCAAACATCAGGTGTTGTAGGTTATGAGGCCTTATTTCTAGGCCCTCTATTCTGTTCCATTGGTCTATGTGTCTGTGTTTGTACTAGTACTATGCTAGGGTTTTTTGTTTTGAGACAGAGTCTCATTCTCACCCAGGCTGGAGTACAGTGGTATGACCTTGGCTCACTGCAACCTCTACCTCCCAGGCTCAAGTGATTCTCGTGCCTCAGCCTCCTGACTAGCTGGGATTACAGGTGCCTGCTGCCACCATGCCTGGCTAATTTTTGTATTTTTAGTAGAGACAAGGTTTTGCCATCTTACCCAGGCTTGTCTTGAATCCTGGCCTCAAGTGATCCACCCACCTTGGCCTCCTAAGGCATGAGCCACTGCCTCTGGCCAGTACCATGCTGTTCTGGTTACTGTAGACCTGTAGTATGGTTTGAAGTTTGGTAATGTGCTGCCTCCTGTAGCTTTGTTTTTTTTTGTTTTTTTTGTTTTTTGTTTTTTTTTTTTGAGGCAGTCTCGTTCTGTCACCAGGCACCAGGCACCAGGCTGGAGTGCAGTGGCAGGATCTCGGCTCACTGCAACCAACCTTTGCCTCCCGGGTTCAAGCAATTCTCCTGCCTCAGCCTCCCGAGTAGCTGGGACTATGGGCGTGTGACACCACACCCAGCTAATTTTTGTATTTTAATAGAGGCGGGGTTTCACCGTGTTGGCCAGGATGGTCTTGATCTCTTGACCTCATGATCCGCCCACCTCGGCCTCCCAAAGTGCTGGGATTACAGGCATGAGCCACTGCACCTGGCCACTCTGATTTCTTTTAGCAGTGTTTTGTAATTCTCATTATAAAGATCTTTCACCTCCCTGGTTCGCTGTATTCCTAGGTAGTTTATTCTTTTTGTGGTGATTATGAATGGGATTACATTCCTGATTTGGCTCTCGGCTTGGCTATTGTTGGTGTATAGGAGTGCTAGTGATTTTTGTAAATTGATTTTTATTTTTTTTATTTTTATTTTATTTATTTATTTATTTTTGAGACGGAGTTTCGCTCTTGTTACCCAGGCTGGAGTGCAATGGTGTGATCTCGGCTCACCGCAACCTCCGCCTCCCAGGTTCAAGCAATTCTCCTGCCCCAGCCTCCCAAGTAGCTGGGACTACAGGCACGTACCACCATGCCCAACTAATTTTTGTATTTTTAGTAGAGACGGGATTTCACCATGTTGACCAGGATGGTCTCGATCTCTTGACCTCGTGATCCACCCGCCTCGGCCTCCCAAAGTGCTGGGATTGCAGGCGTGAGCCACCGCACCCGGCCGTAAATTGATTTTTATCTGAAACTGCTGAAGTTGTTTACCAGCTGAGGGAGCTTTTGGGCCAAAGAAGTGATATTCTTTCTTAGTGCCTGGCATCGAGAAGCAGATGGTGTCAGTTTGTCTCATTATTAGTGATGTTTAACTTCAATCATTTGATTTAGTGGTATCTATAAGGTTTCTCTACTGTAAAGTTATCTTTTTTCCCTTTTGTAATTAGTAAATAATTTGTGAGGAGATATTCTAAAATGATCTAAAATCCTGTTCCTCATTAAACTTGGACTCATTAACATTTGTTTATGATTCTTGCCTGAATCAGTCGTTAGTATGATGGTTGTAAAATGATAATTTTTCTAAATCTATCATTCCTTCTCCATTTATTTAGTTAGCATTCTGTTGTAAAAAAGAGCTTTTTCTCCTCCCATATTTATTAGAGAATGTACTTGACAGCCATGGTGGGTCACTACTGTAATCTCAGCATTTTGGGAGGCTGAGTTGGAAGGATTGCTTAAGCAGATGAATGTTAGACCAGCCTGGGCAACATCACAACACCCCATCTCGACAAAAAATTTAGAAATTAGCTGGTCATCAAGGCTGCAATGAGCTGTGATCATGCCACTGCACTCTACCCTGGGCAACAGAGTGAGACCCTGTGTCAAAAAATAAAAAATAAGAGTAGACTCGGCTGGACGTGGTGGCTCAGGCCTGTAATCTCAGCACTTTGGGAGGCAGAGGCAGGCGGATCACCTGAGGTCAGGAGTTCAAGACCAGCCTGGCCAACATGGTGAAACCCTGTCTTTTTAAAAGAAAAAATACAGATATTTTTTAAAAAGAAAAAAAAAGAATAGACTCAATGGATTTTTCTTTTTTAAGACGGAGTTTCGTTCTTGTTGCCCAGGCTGGAGTGCAATGGAACAATCTCAGCTTACTACAACCTCTGCCTCCCAGGTTCAAGCGATTCTCCTGCCTCAGCCTCTCAAGTAGCTGGGATTATGGGTGTGCACCACCACACCTGGCTAATTTTTTTTTTTTTTTTTTTTAATCCTGCTGGGACACAGGAGTTGTTTTTTGTTTTTTTAGTAGAGATGGGATTTCACCATGTTGGTCAGGCTGGTCTTGAACTCATGACCTCAAGTGATCCATGCACCTCAGTCTCCTAAAGTGTTGGGATTACAGGCGTGAGCCACCACACCCGGCCCGACTCAGTGAATTTTTATTTTGTTGAGTAGATTATAATTCATTACTGTTATTCTTTTAATCCTAGAACTGTCCCAGACTTGCCCAGGAGATGAGGCATCCTCCTCTGTGTCCTTGGTGTGGCATCCTGGGTTCCCCTAGCAGAGACCTCCACCCCGTACTGTGTTACCTGTTGCATGTGTACCAGACCAGAAACTTTGCATAGTGTTTTAGGATTTGGTACATAGGAGACCCTCAATAGATGTTGATTTAACTAAAGTGGAATCAGCAGTTTCCTCCCCCACCCCCCAGATGCTGTGATTGGAAACAGCTGCTTTTATTTTTTTAAATTCGTTTTATTTTGAGACTGTGGTCTCCTTTCTTGCCTAGGCTGGTCTCAGAATCAAACTTGAGCCCAGGAGTGGAGACCAGCTTGAGCAACATAGCAAGACCTTGTTTCTTTCTTTTTTTTTTTTTTTTTTGAGACGGAGTTTTGCTCTTGTTACCCAGGCTGGAGTGCAACGGCGCGATCTCGGCTCACCGCAACCTCCGCCTCCTGGGTTCAAGCAATTCTCCTGCCTCAGCCTCCCTAGTAGCTGGGACTACAGGCACGTGCCACCATGCCCAGCTAATTTTTGTATTTTTAGTAGAGACAGGGTTTCACTGTGTTGACCAGGATGGTCTCGATCTCTTGACCTCGTGATCCACCCGCCTCGGCCTCCCAAAGTGCTGGGATTACAGGCGTGAGCCATCGCGCCCGGCCCTTGTTTCTAATAATAATTAAAAATAAGTTTGGCTGGATGCAGTGGCTCACACCTGTAATCCCAGCACTTTGGGAAGCTCAGGTGGGCAGATCACTTGAGGCCAGGAGTTCAAGACAAGCCTGGCCAATATGGTGAAACCCCATCTCTACTAAAAATAGAAAAATTAGCTGGACGTGGTGGCAAGTGTCTGTAGTCTGAACTACTCTGGAGGCTGACACAGGAGGTATAGGTTGCAGTGAGCCGAGATCATGTCGCTATACTCCAGTCGGAGCAAGGGAGTGAGTCTCTGTCTCAATCAACAACAAAGTTTGCTAGGATTCTACAAACTTTTTTTTTTTTTTTTTGAGACAGTCTCACTCTGTTGTCCAGGCTGGAGTGCAATGGCATGATCTCTACTCACTGCAGTCTCCACTTCCCAGGTTCATGTGATTCTCTTGCTCAGCCTCCTGAGTAGCTGGAATTACAGGTGCCCGCCACTATGCCTGGCTAATTTTTATATTTTTAGTAGAGATGGGGTTTCACCATGTTGATCAGGCTGGTCTCGAATTCCCGACCTCAGGTGATTCTTCCACCTTGGCCTTCCAAAGTGCTGGGACTACAAGTGCACACCACCATGCCCAGCTAATTTTTGTATTTTTTAGTAGAGATGGGGTTTCACCATGTCGGTCAGGATAGTCTCCATCTCTTGACCTCGTGATCCGCCCGCCTCGGCCTCCCAAAGTGCTGGGATTACAGGCATGAGCCATCAAGCCCGGCCAAATTTTTTTTTTTTTTTTTTTTTTGAGATGGAGTTCCGCTTTGTCACCCAGGCTGGAGCACAGTGATGTAATCTTGGCTCACTGCAACCTGTACCTCCTATATTCAAGCAATTTTCCTGCCTCAGCCTCTTGAGTAGCTGGGATCACAGGCATCCACCACCATGCCTGGCTAATTTTTGTATTTTTAGTAGAGACAGCATTTTACCATGTTGGCCAGGGTGGTCTTGAACTCCTGACCTCAGGTGATCCTCCTGACTCAGCTTCCCAAAGTGCTGGGATTACAGGCATGAACCACCATGCCCGGCCAATAATAATAATTTTAATAATAATTTTTCAGCCAGGCACAGTGGCTCATGTCTGTAATCCCAGCACTTTGGGAGGCTGAGAGAGGCAGATCAAAAGGTCAGTAGTTCAAGACCAGCCTGACCAAAATGGTGAAACCCTGTCTCTACTGAAAATACAAAAATTAGCTGGGCATGGTGGTCTGTGCCTGTAATTCTAGCTACTTGGGAGGCTGAGGCAGGAGAATTGTTTGAACCCAAGAGGCGGAGGTTGCAGTGAGCCAAGATTGCACCACTGCATTCCAGCCTGGTGATAGAGCAAGACTCCATCTCAAATAATAATAATAATAATTTTTCAGGCCGGGCGCGATGGCTCACGCCTGTAATCCCAGCACTTTGGGAGGCCGAGGCGGGTGGATCACGAGGTCAAGAGATCGAGACCATCCTGGTCAACATGGTGAAACCCCGTCTCTACTAAAAATACAAAAATTAGCTGGGCATGGTGGCACGTGCCTGTAGTCCCAGCTACTCGGGAGGCTGAGGCAGGAGAATTGCT
>PVKV010026082.1:0-28642 GCA_004027835.1 Alouatta palliata | reverse complement strand
TTGTGCACCCAGTATAGGAACACCCAGATACATAGGGCAACTTCTTTGTGACTTACAAAGAGACTTGGACTCCCAAGTCCACAATAATAGTGGGAGACTTTAACATTACGTTTTCAATATTGGACAGATTAATGCAACAGAAGGTTAACAAGGATACCCGGGACTTGAACTTAGATCTCAGACAAGTAAACTTAATAAACGTTTACAGAACTCTCTATTCCAAATCCACAAAACATACATTTTTTTTCAGTAACACATCACATTTATTCTAAAAGTGACCACATGGTTGGGAGTAAATCACTCCCCAGCAATTGCATAGCATTTATAGGTTTAAATGAAATATTGGCTGGCTGTTATTTTCCTCCTTTATTCCTTCCTGTCTCCATTGTATAACACAATTATTAGTATAAAAGAGCTTTTAAATATCCATTGCTAGACTGCATTCTAGCCTGGGCAATAGAGAAAGATTCCTGTTCTCTCTCCCTCTTTTTCTTCTTTTTCTCTTTCTTTCATTCTCTTTTTCTTCCTTCTTAAAAACACAAATGTTCATTGCAGCACAGTTTACAATAGCAAAGACCTGGAACCAACCCAAATGCCCATCAATGATAGACTGGACAAGGAAAATGTGGCATATATACACCATGGAATATTACGCAGCCATCAAAAACGATGAGTTCGCATCCTTTGTAGGGACATGGATGAACCTGGAAACCATCATTCTCAGCAAACTGACACAAAAACAGAAAATCAAACACCGCATATTCTCACTCATAGGCGGGTGTTGAACAATGAGAACACATGGACACAGGGAGAGGAGCATCTCACAATGGGGTCTGTCAGGGGAAAAAGGGGAGGGACAGCAGGGGGTGGGGAGTTGGGGAGGGATAGCATGGGGAGAAATAACAGATATAGGTGATGGGGAGGAAGGCAGCAAACCACACTGCCAAGTGTGTACCTATGCAACAATCTTGCATGTCCTTCACATGTACCCTAAAACCTAAAATGCAATTAAAAGTATATATATTTTTTAAAAAATACACCCTCTACTTGTACTCAGCTTTAAAATAAATATGCCTCCTATTTCTACTGTTATAAAAATCATACCCCCTTTATTTCTACTATGTTATAGAAAATATATGCATTCTATTTTTACTGTTATTAAAAATATGCAAATTCTATTTACCTTCTGTAATAAAAAAACGTAACTCCTCTATTTTTACTCTGTTATAAAAAATATGCACCCTCTATATTTACTCTGTTATACAAAATACACACACTCACAAGGTAGTCTGTTATAAAATATATACAGCCTCTACTTGTACAGTTGTAAATACATACACCCTCTACATCTACTCTGTTATAAAAAATATACACCATCTATTTTTACTCTGGTATAAAAAATATACACCCTCTATTTCCACTCTCTTATAAAAAATATACAACCTCTATACACATGCTATTTGTACACTGTGGAAAAAAAAATACACCCTCTATTTTTACTCCATTACACAAAATACTCACACTCACAAAATTGTCTGTTATAAAAAATATACACCCTCTAATTCTACTCTGTTTTAAAATAAATACACCTTCTGTTACGACTCTGTTATAAAAAATATACACCCTCAATTTCTGCTCTGTTATAAAAAATATACATCCTCAATTTTTTCACTGTTATACAAAATACACACATTCACAATATGGTCTGTTATAAAAAATATACGCCCCCTATATGTACATTGTTTTAAAATAAATACACCCTCTATTTATACTCAGTTATACAAAATATACACCCTCTATTTATACTCTGTTATAAAAAATATATACGATCTATTTTTTCACAGTTATCAATAATATACACCTTCTATTTTTACTCTGGTGTAAAAAATATACACCCTCTATTTGTACTCTGTTATAAAAAACATACACCCTCTATTTTCACTCTGTTATACCATACACATATACACACAAAATAGTCTGTTATAAAAAATATACACCATCTACGTGTACTCTGTTTTAAATTAAATACATCCTCTATTTCTACTCTGTTATACAAAATATACACACTCTATTTTCACTCTTTTATAAAAAAATAAATACCTTCTGTTTGTACTCTGTAATAAAAAATATACACCTTCTATTTCCACTGTGTTATAAAAAATATACACCCTCTGTTTGTACTCTGTTACAAAAAAATACCCCTTTTACTTCTACTCTGTAATAAAAAATATACACCCTGTATTTTACTCTGTTATAAGAAATATGCACCGTATATTTTTACTCTGTTATACACAATACACACACTCACGAAATAGTCTGTTATTAAAAATATACAACCTCTAATTCTACTCTGTTTTAAAATAAATACACACTCTATTTCTACCCTGTTACGAAAAATATAGATCCTCAATTTCTACTGTTATAAAAAATATACACCCACTATGTTTACTCTGTTATACAAAATACACAGACTCACAATATAGTCTGTTATAAAAAATATACACCCTCTACATATACTCTGTTTTAAAATATATACGACCTCTATTTCTACTCTGTAATAGAAAATATACACCTTCTATTTCTACTGTTATAAAAAAATATATACACTGTATTTTACTCTGTTATAAAAATATACAACCTCTGTTTGTACTATTAGAAAAAAATACACTCTCTATTTTTAGTCTGTTGTACAAAATACAACCACTCACAAAATAGTGTTATAAAAAATATACACCCTCTACTTGTACTCTGTTTTAAAATAAACAAACCTTCTATTTCTAATCTGTTATAAAATATATACACCATCTATTTGTACTCTATTAAAAAAATATACATCCTTATTTTTACTCTGTTACACAAAATACACACACTCATAAAATTGTCTGCTATAAAAAATATACAAACTCTAATTGTACTCTGTTTTTAAATAAATACACCTTCTATTTAAACTTTTATAAAAAATATACACCCTCCTTTTCTGCTCTGTTATAAAAAATATATACCCTCTGTTTTTACTGTTATAAAAATATACACTCGTTATTTGTAAACAGTTATAAAAAATATACACACTCTATTTTCACTCTGTTATACAAAATACACACACTCACAAAATAGTCTGTTATAGAAAATATACATCAAAAAAACTACTCTGTTTTAAAATAAATACACCCACTATTTCTACTGTTATAAAAATTTTACACCCTCATTTTCTACTGTTATAAAAAATAGACACCCTCTATTTTTACTCTGTTATACAAAATACACTCACAAAATAATCTGTTATTAAAAATATACACCCTCTAATTCAACTCTGTTTTAAAATAAATACCCTATCTATTTCTACTCTTTTATAGAAAATATACACACTCTCCTTTTACTGTTATAAAAAATATAAACCCTCTATTTCTACTGTTATAAAAAATATATACATTGTATTTTTACTCTGTTATAAAAAATATGCACCTTCTATTTCTACTCTGTAATAAAAAATATACACCCTCTATTTCCACTCTGTTATAAAATATACACCCTCTATTTCTACTCTGTTAGAAAAAACATATATCCTCTAATTTTACTCTGTCATAAAGACTATACACCCTCTATTTGTACTCTCGTATAAAAAATACACACCCTGTATTTTTCCTCTGTTATACAAAATACACACACTCACAACCTAGTCTGTTATAAAAAATATCCTCAACTTCTACTCTGTTTTCAAATCAATACACGCACTATTTTCACTCTGTTATAAAAAATATACACTCTCTATTTCTACTCTGTTAGAAAAAATATATATCCTCTATTTCTACTCTGTAATGAAAAATATACACCACTATTTGTACTGTTATAGAAAATATAAACCCTGTATTTGTACTCTGTTATAAAAAATATACACCCTGTATTTTTACTCTGTTATACAAAATACACACTCCCACAAAAGTCTGTTATAAAAAATATACACTTTCTCTTTATATTCTGTTATAAAATATATATACACTCTATTTTTATTCTGTTATAAAAAATATACACCCTCTACTTGTACTCCATTTTAAAATAAAAACACCCTCTATTTCTATTGTGTTATAAAATATATATACCCTCTACTTCTGCTCTGTTATTAAAAATATATACCCTCTATTTTTATTGTTATAAAAAATATACACCCTCTAATTTTACTGTTAGAAAAAATATACAACATCTATTTTTACTCTGTTATACAAAATACCCACACTTTCAAAATAGTCTGATATTAAAAATATACACCCTCTACTTGCACTCTGTTTTAAAATAAATGCACCCTGTATTTATACTCTGTAATAAAACATATACATCCTCTATTTGTACTGTTATAAAAACATAATCGCTGTATTTTTACTTTTATACAAAATACAGACACTCACAAGCAGTCTGTTATGAAAAATACACACGCTCTACTTGCACTCTGTTATAAAATAAATACACCCTCTGTTTCTACTGTTATAAAAAATATACACCCTCCATTACTACTCTGTTATTAAAAAATATACACCCTCTAGTTTTACTCTTTTATAAAAAATATACACCCTGTATTTTTACTCTGTTATGCAATATACAGACACTCACAGTCTGTTATAAAAAATACACACCCTTTACTTGTACTTTGTTTTAAAATAAATACACCCTCTATTTCTACTCAGTTATAAAAAAAATATACACTCTCCATTTATACTCTGTTATAAAAAATATATTCCCTCTATTTTTACTCTGCCATAAAAAATATACACCCTCTATTTCTACTCGGTTATTAAAAATATACAACCTCTATATTTACTCTGTTATAAAAAATATACCCCCTCTCTTTTTGCTGTTATAAAATATATACCCCTTCTGTTTCTACTCTACAATGAAAAATATACACCCTCTATTTATACTGTTATAAAAAATAAGCACCCTCTATTTTTATTCTGTTATGTGAAATACACACACAAAATATTCTGTTATAAAAAATATATACCCTTTATTTGTACTCTGTTTTAAAATAAATTAGCCCTCTAATTTTAGTATGTTATATAAAATATACAACCTCTATTTCTACTCTGTTATAAAATATATACACCTTCAAGGTTTACTCTGATATAAAATTATACAACCTCTGTTTGTATGCTGGTATAAAAAATATACACCCTCTATTTTTACTCTGTTACACAAAATACACACACTCAAATAATAGCATGTTATAAAATAATATACACAATCTAATTGTACTCTGTTTTAAAATAAATACACCCTCTATTTCTACTCTTTTTAAAGAAATATACACCCTCTATTTTCCTCTGTGATACAAAATACAGACACTCCCAAATAATCTGTTATACAAAATGTACACACTCTATTTGTAAACTATATTAAGATAAATACACCCACTATTTTTAATCTGTTAAAAAAAATATACCCCTATTTATACTCTTTTAGATAAAATACACACCCTCTATATTTACTCTGTTATAGAAAATACACACCCTGTATTTTTAGTTATGCAAAATACACACACTCAAAACATAGTCTTTTATTAAAAATATACAGCCTCTATTAGTACCATTTTAAAATAAATACACCTTCTACTTCAACCCTGTAATAAAAAACATACATCCTATATTTTTACTCTGTAATAAAAAATATATACCATCTATTTTTACTCTGTCATAAAAATATACACCCCCATATTTGTACTCTGTTATAAAAAATATGCATCCCCTATTTTTACTCTGTTTTACAAATACACACACTCACAAAATTGTCTGTTATAAAAAATATACACCCTCCACTTGTACTCTGTTTTAAAATAAATACACCCTCTAATTCTACTCTGTTATAAAAAATATACACCCTGTATTTCTACTATGTTATAAAAAGTATATACCCTCTATTTTTTCTGTTATAAAAAATATGCACCTTCTATTTGTACTGTATAATAAAAAATATACACCCTCTATTCTTACTCAGTTATAATAAACATACTCCCTCTCTTTGTACTCTGTTATAGAAAATACACCCCTTCTGTTTCTTCTCTGTAATAAAAAATATACAACCTCTATTTTTACTCTGTTATACAAAATTCACACCCTCACACACTAGTCTCTTATAAATATACACCGTCTTCTCTTACTGTGTTTTAAAATAAATACAGCATCTATTTCTACTATGTTATAAAAAACATACACCCTCTATTTCTAGTCTGTTATTAAAAATATACACCCTCTATTTTTACTCTGTTATACTATATACATATACTGAAAATATAGTCTATTATAAAAAATATACACAATCTACTTATACTCTGTTTTGAAGTAAATTCACCCTCTATTTCTTCTATTTTATAAAAAATATTCACCCTCCATTTATACTCTGTTGGCAAAAATATATACCCTCTATTTTTACGTTGTTATATAATACATACACACTCTATTTGTACTTGGTTATAAAAAATATACAACCTCTATTTTTACTGTGTTATAAAAATATACACACTTACAAAATATTCTGTTATAAAAAATATCCACCTTCTACTTCTGCTCTGTAATATAAAATCTACACCCTCTATTTTTACTGTTATAAAAAATATACACCCTTCCTTTGTACTCTATTTTTAAAAATATACCCCTTCTAATTCTACCTGTAATAAAAAATATACAGCCTCTGTTTGTACTCTGTTACAAAAAATATAAACCCTCTATTTTAACTGTTATACAAAATACACACACTCTCAAAATAGTCTTTTATAAAAAACATACACCCTGTACTTGTACTCCATTTTAAAATAAATACACCCACTATTTCTACACTGTTATAAAAAATGTACACCCTCTATTTGTATGCTGTTATAAAATATATATATCCTCTAATTGTATGCTGTTATAAAATAAATACACCCTCTAATTTTACTCTGTTATAAAAAATACATGCACTCACAAAATAGTCTGTTATAAAAAATATATACCCTCTACTTCTACTCTTTTTTAAAATACATACACCCTCTATTTATACACTGCTATAAAAAAATACGACCTCAATTTCTACTCTGTGATAAAAAATATATACCCTCTATTTTTACTGTTATAAAAATATACACTCTCTATTTGTACTCTGTTATAAGAAATACATACCCTCTATTTTTACTCTGTTGTACAAAATACACTCACAAAATTGTCTGTTATAAAAAATATACACCCTCTACATGTACTCTGTTATAGAAAATATACGTCTATTTTTACTCGTTATACAAAACAATCACTCTCAAAATAGTCTGTTATAAAAAATGTACAACCTCTTCTTTTACACTCTTTTAAAATAAATGCAGCCTCTATTTCTACTACATGATAAAAAATATACACCCTCTATTTCTAGTCTGTTATAAAAAATATACACCCTCAATTTTTACTCTGCTATAAAAAATAAACACTCTCTATTTGTACTCTGTTACAGAAAATATACAGCCTCTATTTTTACTCTGTTATACAAAATACACACCCTGAAAATATAGCCTGTTATAAAAAATACACAAAGTCTTCTTGTACTCTGTTTTAAAATAAATGCACCCTGTTTCTTCTGTTTTATAAAAAATATGCACCCTCTATTTCTACTACGCTAAAAAAATTATACATTCTATTTTTACTGTGTTATGAATAATTTGCATCTTCTATTTATACTCTTTAATAAAAAATATACACCCTTTGTTTTTACTGTTATAAAAATATACCACTTCTATTTCTACTATGTAATAAAAAATATACACCCTCTACTTGCAATATTTTAAAATGAATAGGCCCTATATTTCTACTCTGTTATAAAAAATATACACCTCTATTTCTACTCTGTTATAAAACATACATACTCTTTATTTTTACTCTGGTGTAAAAAATATACACCTTCTATTTGTACTCTGTTATAAAATCATACACCCTCTATTTTCATTCTGTGTATATTATAAAAAATATACACCCTCTGTTTTTACTCTGTTATAAAAAAGATACTTCTTTTATTTCTACTCTGTAATAGAAAATACACACCCTGTATTTTGACTCTGTTATAAGAAATATGCACCCTCTGTATTTACTCTGTTTTACAAAATACAGACACTCACAAAATAGTCTGTTGTTAACAATATACACCCCATAATTTTACTCTGTTTTAAAATAAATACACCCTCTATTTCTACTCTGGCATAAAAAATATACACCCTGCATTTCTGCTCTGTTATAAAAAATATATACCCTCTATTTTTACTGTGTTACAAAAAATGTACACCCTCTAATTTTACTGTGTGATACAAAATACACACGCACAATATAGTCTGTTATAAAAAATATACACCCTCTACTTCTACAATTTTTTCAAATAAACACAACTTCTGTTTCCACTCTGGTATAAAAAATGTACACCCTCTATTTCTACTCTGTCATAAAAAATATATATCCTCTATTTTTACTCTGTTATAAAAATATACACCCTCTATTTGTAGTCTGTTATAAGAAATATACACCCTCTTTTTTTACTCTCTTATGCAAAATACTCACACTCACAAAATAGTCTGTTATAGAAAATATACACCAGATACTTGTACTCTCTTTTAAAATAAACAGACCCTCTATTTCTACTCTGTTACAAAAAATATACATCCTCCATTTATACTGTTATAAAAAATATATATCCTCTAATTTACTGTTATAAAAAATATACATCCTCTAATTTACTGTTATAAAAAATATACATCTTCCATTTGTACTCTGTAATAAAAAATATACACCCTCTATTTTTACTGTGTTATAAAAAATATACACCCTCTCTTGTCCTCTGTTATAAAAAATATACACGTTTTATTTCTACTATGTAATAAAAAATATATACCCTCTATTTGTACTCTGCTATACAAAATATACATCCTCCATTTTTAGTCTGTTTTATATAATACACACACTGAAAAATTAATCTGTTATGAAAAACATACACTCTCTACTTGCACTATTTTAAAATAAATACACCCTGTATTTCTACTCTGTTATACATTATATACACCCTCTATTTTTACTCTGTTATTAAAAATATGCACCTTCCATTTGTACTCTGTAATAAAAAATATATAACCACTATTTTTACTCTGTTATAAAAATATACACCCTCTCATTGTACTCTCTTATGAAAAACTCACCCTTTTTATTTCTGCTTTGTAATAAAATGTATACACCCTGTATTTGTACTCTGTTATAAGAAATATACCTCCTCTATTTTCACTCTTTTATACAAAATACACACACTCACAAAACAGTCTGTTACAAAAAAATATACACAATGTACTTCTACTCTTTTTTAAAATATATGCAACCCCTATTTCCACTCTGCTATAAAAAATATACACCATCTATTTCTGCTCTGTTATAAAAAATATATGCACTATATTTCTACTCTGTTATAAAAAATATATACCCTCTATTTTTACTCTGTTATAAAAAATATACACCCTCTATTTATACTCTGTTTGAAAAAATGTATATGCTTTATTTTACTCTGTTATAAAAAATATCCACCTTCTATTTGTACTCTGTTATAAGAAATATACACCCTCTATTTTTACTCTGTTATACAAAATACACGCACTCACAAAATAGTCTGTTATAAAAAATATACACCGTCTACTTGTAGTGTGTTTTAAAACAAATTCGCCTTCTATTTCTACTTTGTTATAAAAAATATACACTCTATTTATACTTTTATAAAAAATATATACCCTCTTTATTTACTCTGTTATACAAAATACACACACTCACAAATGAGTCTGTTATTTAAAAAAATACTCCTTCTACTTGTACTGTTTTAAAATAAATACACCCTCTATTTCCACTGTGTTATAAAAAAATATACAGCCTCTATTTATACTCTGTTATAAAAAATACATACCTGTATTTTTAATCTGTTGTAAAAATATACACCCTCTATTTGTACTCTGTTATTGAAAATACACACCCTCCTTTTTTATTCTGTTATACAAAATACACTCACTCATAAAATAGTGTTATAAAAATATACACCCTTTATTTATAAAATGTTAGGAAAAATATATATCCTCTAATTTTACTCTGTTATAAGAAATATGCACCCACTATTTCTGCTCTGTTATAAAAAATATACCTTCTAATTTTACTCTGTTATACAAAATACACATGCTCAAAACTGTGTGTTATAAAAAAATACACCCTCTACTGGTACTCTGTTTTAAAATAAATACATCCTCTATTTCTACTCTCTTATAAAATATATACACCTTGTATTTCTACTATGTTAGAAAAAATATAAACCCTCAATTTTTACTCCGTTCTAAATTATATACATAATGTGTTTGTACTCTGTTTTAAGAAATATACACCCTCTATTTTATTCTGCTTTACAAAATACACACTCACAATATAGTGTGTTATAAAAAATATACACCATCTGCTTGTCCTCTATTTTAAAATAAATACACCCTCTATATCTATTGTGTTACAAAAATTAGACACCCACTATTTTTACTCTGATATAAAAAATATACACCCCCTATTTGTACTCTGTTACACAAAATACACAAACTCACAAAATAGTCTGTTGTAAAAAATATACACCTCTACTTGTACTCTGTTTTAAAATAATTGCACCATCTATTTCTACTCTGTTATAAAAATATACACCCTCAGTTTCTACTCTATTATGAAATGTATATACCCTCTATTTTTACTCTGTTATAAAAAATATACAACCTCTATTTGTAGTCTGTTATAAAAAAATACACCCTCCATTTTTACTCTTATACAAAATACACACTCCCCCAAAATAGTCCGTCATAAAAAATATACACCCTCTACTTGTACTCTGTATCAAAATAAATACACACTCTATTTTTACTCTGTTATAAAAATATACATCCTCTATTTCTTATCTATTATAAAAAAATAAACCCTCTATTTTTCTCTGTTATAAAATATATACACCCTCAAATTCTACTCTGTTATAAAAAATATACAACTTCTATTTTCACTCTGTTATACAAAATACACACACACACACACACACACACACTGAATAGTCTGTTAAAAAAAATACATCTTCTATTTGTACTCTGTAATAAAAAACATTACACCCAGTATTTTTACTCTGTTATAAAAGATATACACACTCTCATTGTAATCTGTTATAAAATAAATACACCAATTTTATTTCTACTATGTAATAAAAAATATATACCATGTATTTTTACTCTGTATAAGAAATATACACCTTCTATTTTTACTCTTTTATGCAAAATACACACACTCACAAAATAGTCCGTTTTAAAAAATATACACCCTCTAATTCTACTCTGTTTTAAAATAAACACACCCTCTATTTCTACTCTGTTATAAAAAATGTACACCACTATTTATACTCTGGTATAAAAAATATACACCCTAAACTTGTACTCTGTTTTATAATAAATATTCTTCCTGATTCTATTCTGTTATACAAATATACACCCTCTATTTGTACTCTGTTACAAGAAATATACACACTCACAAAATACTTTTTTACCAAAAAAATGAACCCTATATTTGTACTCTGTTATAAAATATATACACCCTCTATTTGTATTCTGTTATAAAAAATATACACCCTGTTATAAAATATATACGCCCTCTATTTGTATTCTGTTATAAAAAATATAAACCCTCTACTTTACTCTGTAATAAATACATACACACTTGCAAAATATCTTTATAAAAATATGAATCCTCTATTTGAACTCTGTTATAGAAAATATATACCCTCAATTTGTACCCTGTTATTAAAAATATAACCAATTATGATATAGTCTTTTATAAATAATATAAATGCTCTATTTGTACTGTTATAAAAAATATACACCCTCTGTTTGTACTCTGTTATATAGAATATACACACTAACAAAATTGTCTTTTATTAAAAATATAAGCACTCTATTTATACTGTTATAAAAAAATATGCATCCGCAATTTGTACACTGTTATAGAACATATACACAATCTAATTGTACTCTTTTATAAAAAATATACTCCTTCAATTTTTACTGTTATAAAAAATATACAAAGTAAAAAATAGACTTTTACAAAAAATATAAACCCTCTATTTCTACTCTGTTAGAAAATGTATACAACCTCTATATATACACTGGTATAAAAACTATACACCCTTTATTTTTACACTGTTATAAAAAATACACATTCTATTTGTACTCTCTTATATAAAATATACACCCTCTATTGTACTCTGTTATGAAAAATGTACACCATTTGTACTCTGTTACAAAAAATGTACACACTCACACAATAGTCTTTTATAAAATATATAAACACTATATTTGTACTGTTATAAAAAATATACACAATCTATGTGTACTGTGTTATAAAAAATATGAACACTCCATTAGTACTTTGTTATAAAATATATACATACACAATAGTCTTTTATTAAAAATATAAACCTTCTATTTTTACTGTTATAAAAAAATTACACCCTCTATTTGTACTGTTTTAAAACATATAAACCATCTACTTATACTCTGTTATAAAAATACACAAACTTGGAAAGTATCTTTATAAAAAATACAAACCTTCTATTTGTACTCTGTCATGAAAAATATACACCCTCTGTCTGTACTCTGTTATTAGAAATGTACACACTTACAACATAGTCTTTTAGAAAAAATATAAACCCTCTATTTTTACTGTTATAAAAAATATACACCCTCTCTTTGTACTCAGTTACATAAAATATTCACAGTAACAAAATTTTTATAAAAAGTATATGCACTCTATTTGTAATCTGTAATAAAAAATATACACCCTCTGTTTGTAATCTGTTATGAAAAATATACACCCTTTAATGGTATTCTATTATAAAATCTATACACCCACAATTTTTACTCTGTTATAAAAAATATGCTCAGGCAAAAATTTTACTTTTACAAAAAAGAAACCCTGTATTTTTACTCTGTTATAAAATATATGCACATTATCTATCTACACTATTATAAAATATATGCGCCCTCTATTTTTACTCTCTTATAAAAAATATACACTCTATTAATGCTCTGTTAAAAAAACATACACACTCTATTTGCACACTGTTATAAAATATATACACCCACAATTTATACTCTGTTAAAAAAATATTCACACTCGCAATAAAGTATTTTACAAAAAGTATAAACCCTATATTTTACACTGTGATAAAATATATGCACCCTTTATTTGTACTGTGTAATAAATTACATACACACTCTATTGCACTCTGTTATAAAAAAATATACAAAATGTATTTATATTCTGTTATAAAAAATATACACAATCAAAACGTAGTTCTTTATAAAAAGTATAAATCCTCTATTTATGCTCTGTTATAAATAATATACACCCTCCCCCTTTACTATTTTATAAAACTATACAGTCTTTATTTTTATTCTGTTATAAATAATATATACCAACACTTTGTACTCTGTTATAAAAATATACACCATTTATTTGTACTCTGTTACAAAAAACACACACCCTCTGTTTGTAAAGTGTAATAAAACATATACATCCTCTATTTGTACTATGACATATAAAATATACACACTCAGAAAATAGTCCTTTAAAAAATATAAACACTCTATTTGTACTCTGTTATAAAACATGTTCACCTTCTGTTTGTTCTCTTTTAGAAAAGATATAAACAGTCAAAAAATACTTTTATGCATAATATGCACCATGTATATGTACTCTGTTATAAAATAAAATGCATCCTCTATATGTACTCTGTCATAAAATGTATACCCTCAATTTGTACTGTTACAAAAAATATACACCCTGTGTTTGTACTCTGTTATAAATATATATACCGTCTATTTGTACTCTGTTATACAAAATATGCACAGTCAAGAAATTTACTTTTATAAAAAATAAAAACCCTATAGTGTAGCGTGTGATAAAATATATACACCCTCTAATTGTACTGTGTTATAAAATATATATGTCCTCTATTGCACTCTGTTATAAGAAACGTACAGCCTCTCTACTCTGTTATAAAAATTATGCACACATATTTTACGCAAAATATAAACCCTCTCTTTGTACTCTGTTATAAAGTATATACATCCTCTCTGTGTACTCTGTTATAAAATATATACTCCCTCTCTTTTTACAGCTATTAAATATATACTTATTCAGAAAATTTTCTATAAAAATTATAAACCCTCTATTTGTACTGTTATTAAATATACACACCCTCTATTTGTACTCTGTTATAAAAAACATAAACATTCACATAATTGTCATTTATAAAAAAATAAACCCTCTACCTATACTCTGTTATAAAGAATATAAACCCTATATATTTACTCTGTTTAAAAAAATATGCACCCTCTCTTTCTACTGTTATAAAAAATATACACCTTCTATTTGTACGCTGTCATAAAGAATATATACAATCACAAAATAATCTTTTATAAAAAATATAAACCTTGTATTTTCACTCTGTTAAATACACCTAATAACAGTAAGAACTCAGTGAATGTTAGTCATCTATTTTTTCTCACTCATATTTCATTTATGTAACAATTAAATTACTCAATTAAAACAATATATGTAAACAGTCCCAACAACTTTTGGAATTCACGCAATTGTCCCTTGGTATGCTTTCAATCCAAACGGAGGAAACCGAATTATAGTGTCATGTAAGGCAACAATAACAAAAACATGCAGTAGTAGTTGCCAGTAGCATGTTTGCAGAAGGAATGGAGACCAGCAGGTAAGTTAAATGGAGGCCACTTAAGAGAGTTGCTTATTTGATGAAACTCTAATCTCTCCCCTGTAGACTCTATTCCCAACCAGGGCAGATGCTTAATGTGGCACAGGCTGTGGCCTGCACAAAGATGCCCAGCTGAGAGGGTGAGTGGGGTTTGGAACCCATCCACGCTCCGAAGGAAGAGACACCTTTCCCTCATTCACACATCCATTCTCCCTCCTTCTTTCCTAACCCTGCCTCCTACTGAAGCCCACTCATTATTACCTAGAACATGATTAGTCATGTTAAAGCACTGTCAACGTTGCTCTCATTAAAAAACAACAGCACCGTCAAACAGAGAGCATGCTTGCACGTGAAATGTGATTAATTCTTTCAGACATGGCTCATGGTGACTGGAGCCACACCACCAGGACAGCAGCTCTGCTCTGCACCAAGACTAACTGTGCACCTGGCCACACCCCAAAATGCTTCCTATTCTCTCATTTCACCCTCAGAGGCAGACGAGAGGACGGCAAAGGACTCATGTGTCTCCCATGCTCTCTGAAAAGGACCCCCATTTCTCCTGGGGACCAAAAGTAACAACAAAAGTTGCTTTTTATTGGTAGAGCACACAACTTTTTCAAAGTACAGAGCTAAAACTGTCCCTGCTTTAAGCGCTAAAGTGCTTAAAGCAGGGACAGTTTTAGCTCTGTATTTTGAAAAAGCTGTCTCCCTTTACGTGCTACAGCCGACAAAGTTGGAATGACTGATCTGTGTCCACATGAGCATTCTGTTAGTGATAAAGGATTCGGATATTTTGTCATTCTTTAGAGCTGATTCTCACTCTTGTCAATCAACTGTGAATTTTATGTGTTACCTTCTAGCAGAGGAAATAGAGGTAACCCAAAATCATAGGTGTATTGAGGTCCAGATTGACAAGTATACTCAACAAACCAGGCACTGAGCTGAAAAAGGGATTGTTTCCCAGTGGGCCTTAAGGGCCACAGAAATCCCTGTACAAAAATCGAGAAACAGAGACAAAGAGAGACCCGCCTAAGGCTTGAAGGTGAGTGGCTGACTAGCTGGCAGAGGGCTGAAAATCAAATCCAAATCTCCTGACCTCTAATTTCGGAGGGTGCACTGCCCTCCGAAGGCCCAAGTTTACAGCTCAATGGCTTAACAAAGGCCTTACTGGATCCAAGTCAACATTACAAGACATTAGATTCCATCAGCACAGTCTTTGGTCCCTTGTCTCTAATGAGAATTTGCCCAGTTGAAATTTTCACATTGGATCTAACCTGAGGGATCTTGACTTTCAGCCTGAAGCTCTCGAAAAGGCTTGATTAACTTAGGAGTTCCTAAGTCAACCTGGGATTAATTTTAATATAAAACCTATACACGTGTGCTTTTCTCCACTGATATTATAATGTAGATTGGACGTCTTTCCTCTAGGGATAGAACTAGGGATTAATTTCCCAAAGTCTCCCTTGCACAAACAACGAATTGACTCTGATTTCCAATTTTGCTTTCTTCCAAGTGGATTGAGAGCTTAGAGATGTTTGCTGAGTAACGTGGGTGTGGGATCCTTCTAAGATTTTTATTTTTCCCCCAGCTTTTTTTTACGCCCATCTTCTTTATAACTAATTCATTGGTGACTTCTGTACCACTAACTGTTATCAATTTTGTCCCCCAAATCCTACTACTTTTATATACACAGCAGTTGTAAGAGATGAGACGTCAGGTACTTAGAAGAGTACCGAACACGCAGTAAGTATTCAGCGAACATTAGTCATCTATTTTTGCTCAGTCATGTTTCATTCACGTAACAAATTACTCAATTACAACAAAAAATTTAACAAGTCCAAACACGTTTAGGAATTCACGCAATTGGCTCTTGGTATGTTTCAGTCCAAACATAGGGAAGAGGATTATAGTGGCATGCAAGGCAACAATAACAAAAACATGCAGCCGTAGTTGCCAGTAGCATGTTTGCAGAAGAAATGGAGACCAGCAGGTAAGTTAAATGGAGGCCACTTAAGAGAGTTGCTTCTTTGATGAAACTCTAATCTCTCCCCTGTAGACTCTATTCCCAACCAGGGCTGACACTTAATGTGGCACAGGCTGTGGTCCACACAAAGATGCCCAGCTGAGAGGGTGAGTGGGGTTTGGAACCCATCCGCGCTCCGAAGGAAGAGACACCTTTCCCTCATTCACACATCCATTCTCCCTCCTTCTTCCCTAACTCTGCCTCCTACTGAAGCCCATGCATTATTTCCTAGAACACGGTTAGTCAGGTTAAAGCACTGTCAACGATGCTCTTATTAAAAACAACAGCACAGTCAAACAGAGAGCATGCTTGCACGTGAAATGTGATTAATTCTTTCAGAGGTGGCTCATAGTGACTGGGCCCACAGCACGAGGACAGCAGCTCTGCTCTGCACCGAGCCTAACTGTGCACCTGGCCACACCCCAAAATGCTTCCTACTCTCTCATTTCACCCTCAGAGGCAGACAAGAGGATGGCAAAGGACTCATGTGTCTCCCAGCCTCTCTGAATAGGACCCCCATTTCTCCTGGGGACCAAAAGTAACAACAAAATTAGCTTTTTATTGGTAGAGCACACAACTTTTTCAAAGTACAGAGCTAAAACGGTCCCTGCTTTAAGCACTTTAAAGCAGGGACCGTTTTAGCTCTGTATTTTGAAAAAGCTGTCTCCCTTTACGTGCTACAGCCAACAAAGTTGGAATGAGTGCTCTGTGTCCACGTGAGCATTCTGTTAATGATAAAGGATTCGGTTATATTGTCATTCTTTAGAGGTGATTCTCACTCTTGTCAATCAACTGTGAATTTTCTGTGTTACTTTCTAGCAGAGGCAATACAGTTAACCCAAAATTATAGGTGTATTAAGGTCCAGATTGACAAGTATACTCAACCAACCAGGTACTGAGCTAAAAACGGGATTGTTTCCCAGTGGGCCTTAAGGGCCACAGAAATCCCTGTACAAAAATCGAGAAACAGAGACAGAGAGTGACCCACCTAAGGCTTGAAAGTGAGTGGCTGACTAGCTGGCAGAGGGCTGAAAATCAAATCCAAATCTCCTGACCTCTAATATCAGAGGGTGCACTTCCTTCCAAAGGCCCAAGTTTACAGCTCAATGGCTTAACAAGGGCCTTACTGGATCCAAGTCAACATTACAAGACATTAGATTCCATCAGCACAGTCTTTGGCCCCATGTCTCTAATGAGAATTTGCCCAGTTGAAATTTTCATGTTGGATCTAACCTGAGGGATCTTGACTTTCAGCCTGAAGTTCTTGAAAAGGCTTGATTAACTTAGGAGTTCCTAAGTAAACCTGGGATTAATTTTAATATAAATCCTATACACGTGTGTTTTTCTCCACTGATATTGTAACATAGATTGGAAGTCTTTCCTCTAGGGATAGATAGGGATTAATTTCCCAAAGTCTCCCTTGCACAAATAACGTATTGACTCCAATTTCCAATATTGCTTTCTTCCAAGTGGATTGAGAGCTTAGAGACGTTTGCTGAGTAACGTGGGTTCAGGATCCTTCTAAGATTTTTATTTTCCCTCCAGCATTTTTTACTGCCATCTTTTTTGTAATTAATTCATTGGTGACTTCTGTAGCACTCACTGTTATCAATTTTGTCCCCCAAATCCTACTAGTTTTATATACACAGCAGTTGTAAGAGATGAGACGTCAAGTACTTAGAAGAGTACCTAACACGTAGTAAGTACTCAGGGAACGTTAGTCATCTATTTTTGCTCACTCATATTTCATTTATGTAACAATTAAATTACTCAATTACAATAACAAATTTAACAGGTCGAAACAGTTTTAGGAATTCACACGATTGGCTCTTGGTATGCTTTCAGTCCAAACGGAGGGAACAGAATTATAATGTCATGTGAGGCAACAATAACAAAAACATGTGGCAGTAGTTGCCAGTAGCATGTTTGCAGAAGGAATGGAGACCAGCAGGTAAGTTAAATGGAGGCCACTTAAGAGAGTTGCTTCTTTGATGAAGCTCTAATCTCTCCCCTGTAGACTCTATTCCCAACCAGGGCAGATGCTTAATATGGCACAGGCTGTGGCCCGCACAAAGATGCCCAGCTGAGAGGGTGAGTGGGGTTTGGAACCCATCCACGCTCGGAAGGAAGAGACACCTTTCCCTCATTCACACATCCATTCTCCTTCCTCCTTCCCTAACCCTGCCTCCTACTGAAGCCCACCCATTATTACCTAGAACACGATTAGTCAGGTTAAAACACTGTCAACGTTGCTCTCATTAAAAACAACAGCGCCATCAAACAGAGAGCATGCTTGCACGTGAAATGTGATTAATTCTTTCAGACATGGCTCATGGTGACTGGGGCCACACCACCAGGACAGCAGCTCTGCTCTGCACCGAGCCTAACTGTGCACCTGGCCACACCCCAAAATGCTTCCTACTCTCTCATTTCACCCTCAGAGGCAGACAAGAGGATGGCAAAGGACTCATGTGTCTCCCAGCCTCTCTGAAAAGGACCCCCATTTCTTCTGGTTACCAAAAGTAACAACAAAAGTAGCTTTTTATTGGTAGTGCACACAACTTTTTCAAAGTACAGAGCTAAATCACTTAAAGCAGGGACAGTTTAAGCTCTTTATTTTGAAAAACTTGTCTCCCTTGAAGTGGTATATGATGAAGTTAGAATGAGTGATCTGTGTCCACTGGAGCATTCTTTTAGTAATAAAAGATTCAGTTATATTTTAATTCTTTAGAACTGATTCTCATTCTTGTTAGTCAACTGTGAATTTTCTGTGTGAATTTCTATTTGTATTCTGTTTTAAAAAAAATAAATACACTCACAGAATAGTCTAATATAAAAAATATAAACCCCCATTTGTACTGTTATAAAAAATATCTACCCTCTCTTGTACTCTGTTATAAGAAATATACATCCTCGATTTTAACACTGTTATGAAAATCATACAGCTGTATTTGCACTCTGTTATAAAAAAATATACACCCTCTCTTTGTACTATTTCAAGAAATATGCACACTCAAGAAATAGTCTTTTAAACAAAATATGAACCTTATATTTGTACTCTGTTATAAAATATATACACCCTCTTTTTTTATTCTGTTATAAAATATACTCCCTCTGTTTGTACTCTATTATAAAAAATATGAACCCTCTGTATTACTCTGTTATAAAATTATACACACTTGCAAAATATCTTTATAAAAACATGAATCCTCTATTTGTACTCTGTTTTGGAAAATATACACCCTCAATTTGTACCCTGTTATTAAAAATGTATCTACTTACAATAATCTTTTATAAATAATATAAACGCTCTATTTGTACTCTGTTATAAAAAATATACACCCTCTATTTGTACTCTGTTATATAAAACGTACACACTAACAAAATATTTTTATTAAAAATATAAACACTCTATACTCTGTTATAAAAAATATACACCTTCAATTTGTACTCTGTTATAGAATATATACACCATCTAATTGTACTCTTTTATAAAAAATACACTCCCATAATTTTTACTCTGTTATAAAATATATACAAAGAAATATGCTTTTACAAAAAATATAAACCCTCTATTTCTACTCTGTTAGAAAATATATACACCCACTATATGTACACTGTTATAAAAAATATACACCCTCTATTTTTACACTGTTATAAAAAATACACATGCTATTTGTCCTCTGTTATATAAAATATACACACTCTATTTTATTCTGTTATAAAAAATGTACACCATTTGTACTCTGTTATAAAAAATATACACACTCCCACAATAGTGTTTTATAAAATATATAAACTATTTGTACTGTTATAAAAAATATACACAATCCATTTGTACTGTGTTATAAAAAATATGAACACTCTATTAGTACTCTGTTATAAAATACATACATTCTCACAAAACAGTCTTTCATTAAAAATATAAATCCTCTATTTTTACTTTGTTATAGGAAAATCCACCCTCTATTTGTACTGTTTTAAAACTTACAAAACATCTTCTTGTACTGTTATAAAAATACACAAACTTGCAAAGTATCTTTATAGAAAATATAAACCCTCTATTTGTACTCTATCATAAAAAATATACACCCTCTATCTGTACTCTGTTATTAGAAATGTATGACTTACAATATAGTCCTTTATAAAAAGTATAAACCCTCCATCTGTACTGTTATAAAAAATATACATCCTCTGTTTGTACTTGGTTATGTAAAATATACACACTAAAAAAACTTTTATCAAAAATACATGCACTCTATTTGAACTCTGTAATAAAAAATATACACCCTCTGTACTCTGTTATAGAAAATATACACCCTCTAATTGTATTCTATTCTAAAAAATATACACCCACAATTTTTACTCTGTATAAAAAATATACTCAGTCACAAATTTGACTTTTACAAAAATAAAAATCTCTATTTGTACTCTGTTATAAAATATATACACATGCTCTATGTACACTATTATAATATATATATGCCCTCTATTTTTACTCTGTTATAAAAAATACACACTCTATTTGTACTCTTTTATAAAAAATATACACTCTATTTGCACACTGTTATAATACATATACACCCACAATTGATACTCTGTTAAAAAAAATTCACACTCCCAATAAAGTATTTTACAAAAAGTATAAACCCTATATTGTACACTGTTATAAAGTATATACACCCTCTATTTCTACTGTGTGATAAATTATATACACCCTCTATTGCACTCTGTTATAAAAAATATACAACCTGTATTTATATACTGTTATAAAAAATGTATACAATCAAAATGTAGTCCTTCATAAAAAATATAAATCCTCTATTTTTACTGTTATAAATAATATACACCCTCCCTTTTTACTGTTATAAAAAATACACACAATTCAATTTTATTCTGTTATGAAAATATACACCCACTCTTTGTACTCTGTTATGAAAATATAAACCCTTTACTTGTACTCTGTCATAAAAAACATACACCCTCTATTTGTACAGTGTAATAAAATATATACACCCTCTCTTTGTACTCTGACATAAAAAATATACACACTCGCAAAATAGTCCTTTAAAAAAATATACACACTCTATTTGTACTCTGTTACAAAACATATTCACCTTCTGTTTGTTCTCTCTTAGAAAAGATATACACACTCAAAAAATAGTCTTTTATGTATAATATGCACCCCCTATATGTACTGTTATAAAAAATATGCACCCTCTATATGTACTCTGTCATAAAAAATATATCCTCTATTTGTACTCTGTTATAAAATATATACACCCTATATTTGTACTTTGTTATAAATATATACACCATCTGTTTGTACTCTGTTATACAAAATATGCAAACTCAAGAAATTGTCTTTTATAAAAAATACAAACCCTATAGTGTACTCTATGATAAAATATATACACCCTCTATTTGTACTCTATTATAAAATATATACATCCTCTATTGCACTCTTTTATAAAAAATATACACCCACTATATGTACTCTGTTATAAAAATTATACACACATCATATATTATGGAAAATATAAAACCTCTATTTGTACTCTGTTATAAAGTATATACATCCTCTCTAGGTACTCTGTTATAAAATATATACTCCCTCTCTTTTTACAGTTATTAAATATATACTCATTCAGAAAATTTTCCTCTATAAAAATATAAACCCTCTATTTGTACCGTTATTAAATATATGCACCCTCTATTTTACTGTTATAAAAAATACACGGACTCACACAGTAGTTTTTATAAAAAATATAAACCCACTATTTGTACTCTATTATAAAATATATACACCCTCTAATTTTACTCTGGTAAAAAAGTATACACACTCAAATAATTGTCTTTTATAAAAAATATAAACCCTCTATTTGTACTCTGATATAAAAATATACACCCTCTATTTGTACTCTGTTTTAAAGAAAAAACACCTTAACAATATAGTCTTTTATAAAAAATATACAACTTGTATCTGTACTCTGTTATAAAACATATACACTCTCTATTTGTACTCTGTTATAAAGTATATACACCCTGTATTTGAATTCTGTTATAAAAAATATACTCCCTCTGTACTATGTTATAAAAAATATACTCCCTTTATTTGTACTCTGTTATAAAAAATATACACTCTCAATTTGTAACCTGTTGTAAAATATATACACACTCACAATATATTCAATTGTAAAAATATAAATCCTCTATATGTGCTCTGTAATAAAAAATATACAACCTCTCAAAATAGTCTTTTATGAAAAATTTAAACACTCTGTTTTTTGTAAAATATATACACTATTTTTACTCTGTTATAAATAATATACACACTCAAAATTTAGTCTTCTGGAAAAAATATACACTCTCTATTTGCACTCTGTTATAAAAAATATACACCCTCTATTTGTACCCTGTTATAAAAAATATACACCTTCTATTTGTACTCTGTTATTAAAAGTATAAAACAAAAAATAGTCTTTTATAAAATATATAAGACATCTATTTTTACTATGTTATAAAATATATACACCCTCTAATTGGACCTGGTTATAAAATATATATACACTCACACTATACTCTTGTATAAAAATATAAACCCTCTATTTGTACTCTGTTACAAAATATATACACTCTCTATTTGTACTCTTTATAAAAAATATAAACCCTCCATTTTTACTCTGTTATAAAAATGTACACCATCTATTTGAACTGGTTTAACCAAAATAATACACCCTCTATTTGTACTCTGTTGTAAAAAATATACACCCTCTATTTGTTCTCTCCTATAAAAAATATATATACTCACAGAATACTCTCTTATAAAATATATACACCCACTATCTCACCTGTATTATGAAAAATATGCACACTCACAAAATACTCTCTTATGGATATATACACCCTTAATTTGTACTGTTATAAAAAATATGCAGCCTCTATTTGTACTCTGTTGTAAAAATACACACCCTCTCTCTGCACTCTGTTATAAAAACATACCTCCTCTATATTCTCTGTTTTTAAAATGATACACACTAGAAAAGTAGTCTGTTATAAAAAATATGTACCATCTATTTTTACTCAGGTATAAAATATTTACACCTATTTTTACCCTATTATAAAAAATATACACCCTCTCTTTGTACTCTTTTATAAAATACATACAACATGTATCTGTACTGTTATAAGAAATATACACCCTCTATTTGTACTCTTTAATAAAATATATACACACTCACAAAATACTGTTATAAGAAAATATGCAGCCTTTGTTTTTACTGTTATCAAAAATATAAACAAAATACTCTGTTATAAAAATATACACCCTCTATTTGTACTCTCTTATAAAATATATACACCCTCTATTTGTAGTCTTTTATAAAAAATATACAGACTCACACAATACTGTTATAAAAAATATAGAGCCTCTATTTATACACTTTTATAAAAAATATACACACTCACAAAATACTGTGTTATGAGAATATACATGCTCTATTTATACTCTGTTATAAAATGTATACACACTCACAAGAGAGTGTTTTATAAAAATATAATCCCTCTACTTTACTCTGTTATAGAAAATACTCACCCTCTGTTTTTACTCTTTTATAAAATTATACACACTGTATTTGTACTCTGTTATAAAAATATACACCCCCTATTTGTACTCTGTTATGAAAAATAAAAACTCTCACTAGTCTTTTACAAAAAATATAAACCTAATATTGTACTCTGTTATAAAACATATGCACACTCTATTTTTACTGTGTTATAAAACACATACACCGTGAATTATACTGTTATAAAATAAATACGCCCTCTATGGTACTCTGTTACAAAAAGATACACCCTCAATTTGTATTGTTATAAAAATATACACCCTCTATTTGTTCTCTGTTATAAAAAGATACACTCTTTATACTCCGTTATAAAAAATTTACACTCAAAAAATAGTCTTTTATAAAAACCATAAACCCTATATCACACTGTTATAAAATATATACAGCCTCCATTTGTACTGTGTTATAAAATATATACACCCTCTACTTTTACTATGTTAAAATTAATTTAGAGAATCACAAAATTGTCTTTTATTAAAAATATAAACCCTCTACCTGTACTGTGTTATAAAGAATATAAACCCTCTATTTGGACTCTGTTTAAAAATAGGCACCCTCTATTTGTACTCCAGCATAAAACATATATGCATTCAGAAAAGGCTTTTATAAAAAATATAATCCCCGGATTTGTACTTTGTTATGGAAAATATACAACCTCTATCTGAACTCTTTTATACAAAATATACACCCTCTATTTGTACTCTGCTATAAAAATTATACACCTTGTATTTTTACTCTGTTATAAAAATATACACCATCTATTTGAACTGATTTATCCAAAGTATATATGCTCTATTTGTACTCTGTAATAAAATATATACACACTCTCAAATTAGTCTTTTATGAAAAATTTAAACACTCTGATTTTGTAAAAATTATACACAATCTATTTTTACTGTTATAAAAAATATACACACTCACAATATTGTCTTTTATAAAATACACTATTTTTACTCTGTTACATAAAATACAAACCCACTATTTGTACTTTTATAAAAAATATACACACTCAAAAATTAGTTTTCTATAAGAAATATACTCTCTATTTATACTTTGTTATAAAAAATTTATTCCCTCTATTTGTACTCTGTTATAAAAATTATACACCTTCTATTTGTACTGTTATTAAAAATATACAAACAAAAGCAGTCTTTTGTAAAATATATGACATCTCTTTTTATACTGTTATAAAATATGTACACTGTCTAATTGGACCTGGTTATAAAATATATATACACTCACACTATACTCTTATATAAATATATGAATCCTCTGTTTGTACTCTGTTACAAAAAATATACACCCTCTATTTGTACTCTATTATAAAAAATATAAACCCTCTATTTTTACTCTGTTATAAAAATATACACTATCTATTTTAACTGGTTTATCCAAAATGTACACTGTTTGTACTCTGTTGTAAAAAATACACACACACGCTAAATAGTGTATTATTGTAAATAAAATACCTCCAATTGTACTGTTATAAAAAAGATACACCCTCTATTTGTACTCTGCTATTAAAAAAGTACACACACACAAAATAGTCTTTTATAAAAAATAGAAAGCATCTATTTGTACCCTGTATTAAAAAATATACACCATGTATTTGTAATCTGTTATAAAATATATACACTCCCTAATTTTACACTGTTATAAAACATATACACACTGAGAGAATAGTCTTTTATAAAAAATATTAACCATCTATTTGTACTCTGTTATAAAAAATATTCACCCACTGTTTGTACTCTGTTATAAAAAATATACACGTTCAAAGAATATTTCATAAAAAATATAAACCCTGTATTTTTACACTGCTATAAAGAATATACACACTCTATATGTACTCTGTTATCCAAAAAATACACTCTCTACTTGTACTCTGTTATAAAAATATACACACTCACAAAATAGTATTTTATAAAAAGTATAAACTGTCTATTGGTACTCTGTTATAAAAATTATACACCCTCTGTTGTTCTCAGAAGTAAAAAATGTAAACACTCAAAAAATAGTTTTTTTAAAGAAATATAAACCCTCTATTTTTAATCTGTTATAAAAAATACACTTTCTATTTGTACTCTGTTATAAAAAAAAGCACCCTCTATTTTTACTCTGTTATAAAAAAATTACACACTCAAAAAGTAGTCTTTTACCAAATATATAAATCCTCTATTTGTACTCTGTTATAAATAATATACAGCCTCTATTTGTGCTCTGTTATAAAATATATACACCTTGTCTGTTTACTCTGTTATATATAATATACACACTCGATTTTTACTCTGTTATAAAAAATATAACCCCTCTATTTGTACTCTTTTATAAAATATATACACCTCCTATTTGTACTGTGTCATACACAGTACATCCCCACTATTTGTACTCTGCTATAAAAAATGTACAGTCTCACAAAATACTCTTTTATGAAAAATATACCCCTTCTTTTTTACTCTGTTATAAATAATATACACACTCACAAAATAGTCTGTTATAAAAATATGCACCCTCTGTTTCTACTCTGATATAAAAAATATTCATCCTCTTTTTGTACTCTGTTATAAAATATGTACACCCTCTGTTTTTACTGTTATAAAAAATATATACCCATTATTCATACTGTGTTAGAAAAAATTTATGCTATTTTTACTGCATTATAAAAATTGTATACACTCATAAAATACTGTTAGAAAAAATACAAACCCTGTATTTGTTCTCTGTTTTAAAATATATATATCCTTTATATATTCTCTGTTACAAAAATCATGCACCCACACTTTTTACTCTGTTATAAAAAATATACACCCTCTGTTTTTTCTCTGTTCTAAACAATATGCACCCTCTAATTTTACTCTCTTATGAAAAATATACTCACAAAATACTCTGTTATCAAAAATTTACATCTTCTATTTTTATTCAGGTATAAAAAATATACACACTCTATTTTTACTCTGCAATAACAAATATATACCCCCTATTTTTATTCTGTTATAAATATTTCCAGTCACAAAGTAGTCTGCTACAAAAAATATACTCCCTGTAATTGTTCTTTGTTATAAAAATTTACACCGCCTATTTGTACTCTGTTATAAAATATATACACCTTCTATTTCTACTCTGTTATAAAAAATATGCACACTCTCAAAATACTTTTATAAAAAATATACACACTATTTCTACTCTGTTATAAAGAATATGCACACTCTCAAAATAATCTGTTATAAAAAATACACTCAGTCTCAAAACATTATTATAAAAATATACACAGACTATTTGTCCTCTTTTATAGAACATATACATATGCTTACAGTACTCTGTTATAAAAATATACACTCTCTAAATACTCTTATAAAAACATCCTCACTATAATTATATTGTTACAAAAGATACATGCAGTCTCAAAATACCCTGTTATAGAATATATACACACTCCTAAATACAGTTATAAAAACTATACAAACTCTCCAATTACTCTTATAAAAATATAAACAATCTCAAAATACTGTTAGGAGAACCATACACACTCTCAAAATTCTGATTTTAAAAATATACCCACCCTATTTTTACTCTGTTATAAATAATATACACACTCTAGAAATACTGTTATAAAATATATTCACACTCTCAAAATACTCTAAGATATATACACACTCTCCATATACTTTTATATTCCTTATTTCAAACTCTTTTACAAGGCTGTAGTAATCATAACAGCATGGTATTGGTACCAAAACAGGGATAGAGCTCAATGGAAGAGACCAGAGGCCTCAGAAGTTATGCCACACATCTATAACCCTCTCATCTTTGACAAACCATAGAAAAACAAGCTACTGGGAAAGGAGTCCCTATTTAATAGATGGTGTTCCAAACGCTTGCTGTACGCATAAAGCTTAAACTGGATCCTTCCCTTCCCCTTTTACAAAAATTAACTCCAGATGGATTAAAAGTTTAAACCTAAGACCTAACACTGTAGATACCCTGGAAGAAAACCTAGGCAAAACCATTCAGGACATAGGCATATGCAAGGACTTCACGACTAAAACACCAAAAGCAATGGCAACAAAAGCCAAAATAGACAAATGAGATCTAATTAAACTAAAGAGCTTCTGCACAGCAAAAGAAACAATCGTTAGAGTGAACCAGCAACCAACAGAATGGAAAAAAAATTTTTTTTTGCAATCTA
>PVKV010026081.1:0-28625 GCA_004027835.1 Alouatta palliata | reverse complement strand
CAGCCCTTTATGCTAAAAACCCTCAATAAACTAGGTATTGACGGAACGTATCTCAAAATGATAAAAGCTATTTACGACAAACCAACAGCCAATATCATACTGAATGGGCAAAAACTAGAAGCATTCCCTTTGAAATCTGGCACTAGACAAGGATGTCCTCTCTCACCACTCCTATTCACTATAGTACTGGAAGTTCTAGCCAGAGCAATCAGGCAAGAAAAAGAAATAAAGGGTATTCAAATAGGAAAGGAGGAAGTCAAATTGTCTCTATTTGCAGACGACATGATTGTATATCTAGAAGACCCCATCGTCTCAGCCCAAAATCTCCTGAATCTGATAAGCAACTTCAGCAAAGTCTCAGGAGACATGATTCATTTGATCTATTGGTCACCCCCAGGATTCTGTTCTAAAGTGGCCTCCTCTAAGAGCCTTGCCATTACACACTATCAATTTATCTAGCTTTATTTTTTCTTATATACAATATCAACCCCAATATTACAAAATAATCAGTTTTAATTATTCATCTTCTGTTACTTTAGTAAAATGTAAATTTTATGGGAGTATGCCCTTTTTGATTTTGGTAATCCCTTCTTTGCATAAATATAAAAGTAAAAAATAATGTTTAATAGCAAAAAATGTCCACTGAAAGGCTGTTAAAATCACTACTAGAAATACAATGCTAATAATTAAAAGGAACAACTAGCAAGTCCAAAATGACAGTGAGACATTTTCCCACAACTCTCTCAGAGACTGATAGATAAAGCCGTTAAAAATTATTAAAGTAATAGAAGAATTGAACAAAAAGTAAATAAAATGATTATTAGGTAATGCTTTAAAATAATAGGAATATAAGAGTTAAATGGAAAAAAGTGAAAAAACATTTTGTTTTATTATATGAATAAATAAAATGTATTTGATGTATTATGAATTATATTTATATATTGAACTTTTAATCCATAATGATGACTGTGCCCACAACACAGTCAAGGATCCTGTCTTTTTCAAAATAAATCTATCTTTTTGAGTGTCCAATAGATAGGTAGGTAGGGAGATGATAGATAGATAGATAGACAGATAGACAGACAGATAGATAGATAGATTCTGTTCATGAGAAATGAAGGATACCTGTATTCTTCATGTCTGTGTAATAAATCACAAAGGCTTTTCAAACAAAACTCAAATTGAATCATATAATGCACATTTTACTCCCTGATTGTAGTTTAATAAAATTATTAACAAACAATAAAATAGTATTCAATTTCTGTCTAAGACGTATATCCTGCATGTCTTATAAGCCACAAACTGTACTTCACTATTGTTTGTGGGAGGGGCTCTGTACTACTTTTTAATTGGACTTCTAGTTTTGTTTCTGGAATATATGGTATAAAGCTTCAGTGAACTTTAAATGTTATAATTAACGAAAATTGATTAGTGCTCCATTTAAATACGTTTATACTATTTATTGTATGTATGCACTGGACACAGTCACAATTATAGATTAAAAACTCAATATGTAAATATAAGTCTCAGTGACACAATAAGAAATTATCAGATATCTTTTTGAGGAATAACAAAAGCAGGAGGCATCAGATTATAGCATATCACCTGAAAGTAGTACAGTTCTTGTGAATTCTCTTAGGTATGTATATTTTCACACCCCTCAGGAAATTGTATGAATAGAAAGAGGTGCATCCAGAACAAAAATGACACCTATATTTAATAGCAGCTTCTCTGCTAGTGCTGCTCTTAACACAAGAAGATAAATGAGGTGCTAGGGTCTAACTTTATTATTTTGTAAAAAATATATTCAGCTATTATTATAGAATTGAGGAATAACAAGCAACTCTTAGGTTGCAGTTATTTCTTATTTTAGATCCCCTCTTGTCCCGTTACTTGAACATCATAATAAGGGCTTTCATTTTCTTCCTAATTCTCTTTAAAGGTTTAACATGTTGGCATGTATAATGACTTATGATCAACAATTCAAAAAATTTCTAAGCAATACAATTAATTTAAGAATTGAATCTTATTCTGAAATTAATACCTGATGTAGATGAATACTATGAAAATATTTGATTTCTTTATAGAAGGAGTTTAGCAATCATTGTTTCAGCTTTCAGCAAAGGAAAAATTAACAGCAAGGAACGGTTTGTGATCCTTATTCAGTTACTACCTCTTTTGTGTAAGGAGTTTCCCCACTTCTTTGCAGTCAATGAATATTTAGGACTCCCATGGCAATACACATGCAAACACACTCCAATTTGCCAGTGTTTTCAGAGTCTATGATGCAGTTAAGCTCGTTTGTTAATCCTTAGGTTAGAACCCTGGTTAGAAGATGAAATTCTCATGTCAACAAGATGTACTTTTGTGTCTTAATAATTGCCTCAAAAATAGTAAATAAATAATTGCCATTTCTTTTACTACTTATTTTTAATAGTCAGGGTTTCTCCAAGAGAGCGATGAGAAATAAAAAGCAACTCTTTTCATTCCAACTATTTCTCATTTTGGATCTCTTCTTGTCCTGTTAATTGAAAATCAAAATAATATGCTTACATTAAAATAAATCGTATTAAACATAGAGTTATTTTGTGAGCCTGTGTGTTGGTGGGGCAGGGGCATGGTGAATAGTGGGTTATCAAATTGTACAAGTTAAATTACATTTTATAATAAGAGGCCAGAGTAAAGGGAACTTTAGAAATGATGATAGTAAGAACAATTAGATCAATTGGAAAGCTTTAATTCGAAAATTGAATTTAGTCATCCTGTTTTATCCTTTATTTGCAGTGCCTATAGCTCATGTGCACAGCAAATTTAGCTAATGTTACCTGATAAGATTCAGACACTGAATAAGGAAATCTCAGTTTAGAGAAACAGTCATCACTGCTTTATTGATATTGGAGATATGTGTGAAGAATTGGTAAATTTATTTATTTCTCTCTTTGTGTGTGTGTGCGCATGCGCACATATGTGTTTAGGATTTTCTAGAGTATAAAATTGTATCATTAATTTGCCTATTTTTAGAAGTGGTAAATACCGTTCATGAAAGTTCCTTTAGAAAATGAAGTAATTGTAGAATATATTTGCGAACAATGAGATACTATTTTACCATATGCACTTTCTGTTTTGAAATTAGTGGTGGTGGAAAGAGTAGCCAATAATTGCATTTTAATGTTACTTGGTATTTGGTATGGCTTTTACTTTATGTGCATTTAATGCAATAATTGATGTAACAAAGGTATTGTAATAATTACCTTATGACCCTCAACTGAAATCAGAAGATATTTATATTTAGTTATGGATATTATTGAGACTGATATCTGAACTTATCCTCCAATATATTAACTATTAGCCAATACCTCTGCCCCTTTGTTTTCCATGGTTAGAGTATTAATGTCTTCTGAGTATCCTGATTACCTTCAGAATATGAGTGTTTTCGGTGTGTTTCTTTGTTGTTGTTGTTGTTTTCATATATTATTTACTAACTCTCCGTTATCGTAGGTAAAGATTTAAGTTTCTTGTTTTTATCTCCCCACCCCTCACTGTCCCTCCCCCAGGCCCCACCTCCAGCAGACCCCAGTGTGTGATGTTCCCCTCCCTGTGCCCGTGTTTTGTCATTGTACAATACCCGCCTATGAGTGAGGTGGGTTTCCTAAATCTTGTTAAGAATTCCCTCTAATTGGTAAAAATCATGATTTTTAAAAGAAAAAAATAGTAAAAATAAAAAGCGTTAGTGAGCTTCAATAGCTAAAATAATTAAATGCAATAAAATGTTTATTATTCTATACAATATCCAGATTACACAGAAGGATTTAGTGAAACCCAACCTAACAGTAATAAAGTATGACTGAACAAAGCAGGTCATTATTGTGAATGTGAAAATGTTTGTTCCCTTGGTAAAAATAATGGCATTTATAATTTTTCAGTCTCAAAAGACAATATCATACTCAGCATACTAATTAAGAAAAATTAATCAGCTCTGACTTTTATGGCAGTGAATATGCCATGTTTGTTTTCTTATCATTATTGACTATAATAATACTATTTTAAAGGTAGTATACACTGTGAAATGAAACAGTGGAAAGTACACATTTCTGGACCTCAATCAGTGCTACTCAGATAGCTGCTATCAAAAGATTTTTAGTGCATTCTTTTCTTAATTTTCTATGCAGAAACAAAATTCACGTAATTGTTTTTATAAAAGATTGAAATTAAATTTTACATTTTATTCTGAAATCAGATGTTTTTGTTAATATTTTGGAAGACATTCTACCTCTTAACTACCACTTCACATATATTTTTATAAGTACCAAGCATTGCATTGTTTTTATGTAAGATTTTCGCTAGTGGGAAAACCTGTCACAGGGATGATTCATACATATTTATCTTTACACATTTTTTATGATTAGTGACAACTTTAAAGTTAGTAAATCACTTTATACATCATTTTTAATTAGAAAAAGTATAAATTCCTTAAAGTGGGATTTTTAGGCAAAAGATTATATACATTCAGAAGTTTTCTGCTTTCACCAGCCTGCCTTGTAAAATGCTGTATCCATTACTGTCCCCAGCAATTATATGAGTGTGCTTTTTTGCTACACATCTTCGTGTATGTAGGGTAATAGACATATTCTTAATCCTTTCAGTTTGACAGATTAAAAGTATAATAGTATTTATGCTTTTTGTAATTGCCTCATTATGATTGATACTGACAATTTTTATTGGTCAACAGATTTTTAGCTTTATTTATGTCTAAGTTTTGCAAAGCATATTTTAAAATTTTGAACCTTATGTCAGAAATACAAGAGTAGTTGATTTAAGCTTCTTCAATATTTTCTTATTAAAAATAATTTAGAAAATGCAAAAAAAAGAAAAAAATCCATAATTTTCAGACACCAAATATAACCAGACACCAAATTTTCCATAATTTCCAGACACCAAATATAACCCCCATAAAAATACAGTATGTTTTCTGAAAGCTGTTTCTGTTCTATACACGTAAAGGTATATTCAATTTATCCCTTTGTACATTCACAAACAACTCTATATGGTACAGTAGATTTCATAATGCAGACGCACATTTACGGTATACTCGTTAAAAAAACTTCTGGCATTATAACTTCAAAAATTTATTTTTAATATGTTGATATTTTGTCTTATGGCTGCACACAGTTTTTGTTTTTTGCTGTTGGATATTCAGCTGGTTTCCAATTATTTACCACAGTAAATAATACTGTGTAAACATATTTGATCACGGCTATAAAAATACATCAGGTTTTGGTGTAATCCTTTTATGTTAAGATATTGAGCTACTTGTGCAATATTTTCATAAGTTGCCATGAAGTTATCACAGAGAAAACTCACAGTTCTATAGATGGGAAGTGGATTTCTTTTGAATAAATGGGATCTCCAACAGGAAACTGATTTAGGAAGGACAACAGTCTCGTCAGACTGAAAGGAGAACACATTTGCCAAGCAACATTCTTTTGAATCTCTGCTTCAAAAACTGTGGTTGTGCTTGAGGGAAAGGAAGATTCTAATTCCTGGAGGCAAGACAGAAAAGCAAGAGGTTGAGAGATATCTTTTTAAACTATAAACAAGTAACTTTTACAAAATGACATAATATAAATCTCAAGTTTTACATATTGTTTCCATAGATTCTTCATTTATTTTTTGTTGTTGTTGCTCTCTAGGATGTATAATATACCTGAACAGTTTTGGTGTAGTTATGGGAAAATCAATGAATGGTCATACCAATAGGCTTTAAACAGAGAAATAAAAGATAAACAGTACTCAGCAAAGACTAGAGTGGGATTGATTGTGGTTTTTAGTATGATATTAAAACTCTGGGGATATGAAGCTAGACTACATTTCCAGCTGTTCTTCCTTACACAGGTATTTTGATCTTTCTTTAAACAGATCTGTTTCCTCTACGTTTAGAAGGCATTCTAAGGCCAGGCATTGTAGCTCACTCCTGAAATCCCAGCACTTTGGCACTTGAAGTCAGGAGTTCAAGACCAGCATGACCAACATGGCAAAACCCGGTCTCTACTAAAAATACACAAAAGTAGCAGGGCATCATGGCGCACACCTGTAGTCCCAGCTGCTAGGGAGCCTGAAGCAGGATAATGGCTTAAACTCAACTGGTGGAAGCTGCAGTGAGCTGAGATTGTACCACTGCACTCCAGCCTGTGTGACAGAGCAAGACTCCATCTTGAAAAAGAAAGAAAAAAAAAAAAAAAAAGAATTCTAATAATACCAACAATACTACTGAAAATAGTAGTAATAGTTAATGTGTATAGAGTACTTAACATTTGCTGGATTGTTCTAAAAATTTTACATATGTAAATCCAGCTAATTTTCCCAGCCATACTATTAGGTAAGAATGATCGTTATTCACATTTTACAGCTTTGATAACTGAACAGAAGTATTGATTGCTCATGGACTGAAACCTCATCAATGAAGAGTTGTGATTTGAAATAAAGATGTCAGGTTTCATAGATCATGCTCTTCACCACTGTGATGAACTAGCTCTCAATGCATAGAAAACATATAGACATACATGTATGTATTTTTAAAGGAAAATTGTTCATTTTGAAATTTTTTTCTGTAGAAATACCATATCATTTTAGTTTTCAACAGTAGTGCATTTGACTTTCCATTTCATTTTACCCCTTTAACATTGTGGGGTATGTACGTGTTTTACTTAATCTTTGTCAAATTTGGAGGTAAAAATTTATTAATGATTATAGTTATATATTTTTGAGTTTTTATAATTATGAACAATTTCCTTATTCTTACTATTTATAGTATAGTTATTTAAAGTAAAACTATGATGAAGTGTCTATTCATTTTCATTGCCCACTTTATTTATTTATTTTTTTAAATTATACTTTAAGTTCTGTAGTACATGTGCAGATCTTGCAGGACTGTTACACAGGTGCACACATGCCATGGTGGTTTGCTGTCTCCACCCCCCATGACCTACATTAGATATTTCTCCTAACGTTATCCCTCCCCAACCTCCCTGCCCCCTGCTATTGCTCCCCTACCCCCCCATCCCCCAACAGACCCCAGTGTGTGATGTTCCCCTCCCTGTGTCCATGTGTTCTCATGGTTCAACGCTCACTTATGAGTGAGAGCATGCAGTGTTTGGTTTTCTGTTCTTGTGTCAGTTTCCTGAGAATGATGGTTTCCAGATTCATCCATGTCCCTGCAAAGGACATGAACTCATCCTTTATTATGTGGCTGCATAGTACTCCATGTGCCACATTTTCTTTATCAAGTCTGTCATTGCTGGACATTTGGGTTTGTTCCAAGTCTTTGCTATTGTAGACAGTGCTGCAATGAACTTACCTGTGCATGTGTCTTTATAATGAAATGATGTATAATCCTTTGGGTATATACTCAGTAATAGGATTGCTCAGTCAAATGGTACAGTAATCAAAACAGCATGGTACTGGTATCAAAACAGAGATATAGAACTATGGAACCAAACAGAGGACTTGGAAGTAATGCCACACATCTACAACCATCTGATCTTTGACAAACCCGATAAAAACAAGCAATGGGGAAAGAATTCCCTGTTTAATAAATGTGTTGAGAAAACTGATTAGTCATGTGCAAAAAGCTGAAACTGGACCCCTTCCTTATACTTTACACAAAAAATAACTCCGGAAGGATTAAAGAATTAAACATAAGGCCTAACACCATAAAAACTCTAGAAGGAAACCTAGGCAATACCATCCAGGACATAGGCATAGGCAAGGACTTCATAACTAAAACACCAAAAGCAATGGCAACAAAAGCCAAAATAGACAAATGGGATCTAATTAAACTCCAGAGCTTCTGGACAGCAAAAGAAACAATGATTAGAGTGAACTGGCAAGCAACAGAATGGGAAAAAAATTTTTGCAAGCTACCTAACTGACAAAGGGCTTATATCCAAAATCTACAAAGAACTAAAACAAATTTACAAGGAAAAAACAAACAACCCCATCAAAAAGTAGGTTAAGGATCTGAACAGGCACTTTTCAAAAGAAGACATTTATGAAGCCAACAAACATGAAAAAATGCTCATCATCACTGGCCATTAGAGAAATGCAAATCAAAACCACATTGAGATACCATCTCACACCTGTTAAAATGGTGATCATTAAAAAATCTGGAGACAGCAGATGCTGGAGAGGATGTGGAGAAATAGGAAAACTTTTACACTGCTGGTGGGAATGTAAATTAGTTTAACCATTGTGGAAGACTGTGCGACAATTCCTCAAGGATCTAGAAATAAAAATATCTTTTCATTTTATATACACCTTTTATGCAGAGGGTTATGCTTAAAAATTGATTTAAATTCAGCTTAACAAATCTTCTTACTCTTCTATTTAATTTTTTTATACTTTATATGTCACTATCTTTTAGATTATAAAATACATACCTTTTTGGTCTTTTTGGCAATATTTATTTTTTTTCTAATTATAAATATAATACATATGGAATTCAGTGAATTAAAAAATGTGAATAACACAGTAGCATCTACTCTAAAAAGTTTAGTATTTTTATTGCCTAGGTATTTATACATAAATGTACATGCATATTTAGAAAAATTAATGTTCTACTCCATAGAGTTTAATTTTTTGCATTTTAAATTATGATTATATTATGATTATATACAATATCTTATTTTTAGGCAGTTCTGAAAATGTGATATCTGAAGCTCTATTCATAGAGAAATCATGTTTTATTTATCTTGCATCTTGAACATTAAGTTTATTTGTCACGTATGTGATAATCAATAACACAGCACTGAACGTATTAGATTTTCAATACTTTGAAGGCATTTATGCTAAGATTATTTCCATTGGATGAGTTTGTAGCAATGCTAGAATTAAAAGTATTAATATTTCTAAAATATTTGTACATATTGTCATGTTGGTCTTCAACTTTGTTAATTTCTAAACATCTTTTTTAAGAGTGTATGTATGTGGAAAACAAGAAATTGTGTATGCATGTGTGCATTAAGTGTGCAACAAAAAATTAAAACTGCTTTGTTCATTTTTAGAAGATTGAATATGTTTAAAAATATTCTCACCATTAGTATTATCTATTATTAAAATGGCTTCTTATATAATCATATATGTAATTGAGACATTTAAATTATGGACATGTAGGAACTACTTATATATTGTCTATATTTAAAATTATATATGTATATAAAATCATATTATAGTGTAATATATATTCATGTTATTTCCAAATCCTTACTCCTAAAGTTGACATTGCTTAGGTAATTTCTACTATGTCCAACACTAGTAATCATTAAGTCAACCTTAGTAAATTAATTTCTGTTATAAAAGATCTCAATTTGGACAAGTAAATTGGATGATCTTCAGAGATCATCCAATTAAGGATATAAAAAAGTATTTATTTATTTATTTAAGTTTGTTTATTTCAATTTATTTATTTCAATTAAGGATATAAAAAGGTATGTTTATTCACTTTGCAATGAATTATAAAAATAAATGATATACTGTTGCAATAGTTATATTAAAATTGAAAATTAATAAACCTCATATAGCTTCCAAAATAGAAAGATGTAATTGGACTGTTTTCTTCTTAATATATAGGATCTTACAAATAAAATGGGAAATAATTTTTTAAGCAGTATTAAATTGCTAAAAAAAGTATTTCTGTAAATCTGTGTTTAGTGCTTTCTAAACGCCTATAATTTTTATTCAATTTAAAACTTACTTTAATTACTTATAGAACAGAAAAAAGAATGCATTTATTCACTGAATATGGAAAATATTGAAGAAAAGAGTGTACTACATTGATACCTTAGTAGAAAGATTACAATAAATTAAAAATAGTTTCCATCCTGAAAATAAAGTGCAATATTCTCCTCGAGCTAAAAGAAAGTTAATTATTTGCCAGGTGTGGTAGCTCACACCTGTAATCCCAGCACTTTGGGAGGCTGAGGTGTGAAGATTAAGAGGTCAAGAGTTCAAGACCAGCCTAACCAACATGGTGAAACCCCATCTCTACGAAGAATACGAAAATTAGCCCGGCATGGTGGCATGTACCTGTAATCCCAGCTACTTGGGAGGCTCAGGCAGTAGAATTGCTTGAATCTGGGAGGTGGAGGTCACAGTGAGCTGAGATCGTGCCACTGCACTCCAGCCTGGGCCACAGAGCAAATCTCCATGTCTCAGAAAAAAAAAAGTAAGTTAATTCTTTGACTAATAACAATGATATTAATATTTCTTATATTAGTTATAACCAGCATCCTTAAATGTGATATTTGGGGTTCATTTTTTATTATAGATGTATATAAATTACTCCCTTAGGTTGAAGATGTAGTAGCATAAGGTAGTAAATTAGAGGCAACGTAAGTGAAAAGTAAAAATGTGATACAGGCTCTCATATATGCAGTGTGCCTTTCTGGATTTGGATCAATTACATGCATATTCAGTAAATAATGACAAGGTCCTTTGTAAAATGATTTAGGTTACATGTTTTAAGGGCTTCTTATTATGTATATAACAGTTTATCAGTTAATTAATTATCTAATGAAGTCAGTATCAGCCATAATTTTTAGTATTTATGAGGTCTTCCTATACACTTGACACTTATTAGCGCATTCCAAGGTGACTAGAACATATAGATTCCACTTAGTATGGCTACACCTTCTCTTACTTATGTGATTGCTATGGCGTCCTAGAAGAATGATTGCACTTTACTTTGATTTGTGTTGGTGTTCTGACTTGCCTAATTACCAGCAGGATAAACGTCTCAGAGTTTCTGTATTGTGAAATCGAGTAAGTCTGAGCCCTTGTCATACTCTGCTATGGATGCTGTAACAAATACCGTAAACTGGGCAGCTTGTAAACCAGAAATTTATTTCTCACAGAACTGAAAGCTAGGGAAATTCAAGATGTATCAGCGCACTGATTCAGTGTCTGGTGTGGGCCCATTTCCTGGTTCACAGATGGAGCCTTCTTACCGTGTTCTACTACGGTAAAAGTGAATCAGCTCCTTTGGGGTCATTTTATAAGGGCATATAAAGGCACCAATACCATTTACAAGGCACCCACCAACATGATCTAACCATCTTCCCAAAGGCTCCACTTCCCAAAACCATCACGTTGGTGATTAACTTTCAACACAAAAATTTGGGGGAGCACAAACTTTCAGACAATAGCATCCACAGTTGTGTTGTAAGGATAAATTGTCCTGCTGATAATTAAACAAGTCAGAACACAAACACCAATCCAAGTCTAATAATTTTTCTAGGATGTCATAGCAGTCACATGGGTAAGAGATGTGTCTATGCTAAGTAGAATCCACGTGCTCTACTCACATTGGAATCATGTATGCAACTATTGTATTGTGAAATTTTACATTTTTGCTTTAAAATTAATAAATACAAATAGTGATATACATATGGAAATAAAGGCCATATAGGAAGACATATTTAATTTTCAGGTCAGGTGTGGTGGTTCATGCCTGTGGTCCCAGGTACTCAGGGGTTTGATGTGAGAGGATTGCTTGAGCCAGGGAAGTTGAGGCTGCAGTGGGCTGTGATAGAGCCACTGCACTGTACCTCGGGTCACAGAGGAAGACCTTGTCTCAAAGAAAAAAAATGTGTTTTAGTGAGTAGTTATAGTTCATATATTCATGCTTTGAGCTCCTGCTCGGAAGCAATATAAGAATTAGGGTGTTCAAAGAGAGTGTATACCATAGTGTTTGAAAAGTTTACAAAACCTGGGACATTAAATCCTACCTTACCTATAGAATAAAAAAGAATACAAGAAAGGCAGGGGATTGGTGACAAATGTAATAGCTGAAAAATTACTGTGCAACAAATATCAAGCTGCCATCATGTCCTGAAAAAACAGTAGGTAAACTGTCATGATTTTTCTACAGTTGTACATTGGACTTATTAAGATTATTTAAAAAATGATTATGACATCAATTTAAAAAATACAAAAAGAAGAAAATGGGATTAAAAAGGTCATAAATTAAGATTTGAAATCTCTTAAAGGAGTAACTTCCATTGAAATTTATCTCTGTCTTTTAAGTAAGGCACATGGAATAAGAAAATTAAATCATTAAATAACTAAAGCTTCCCAAATTATTACACTATGTAATGTAAAACCTAACTGAAAAAGTTATAAATAAAATTAGGAAATTTGAAGAGTAAATAAACAAGTTATGACGCCTATATAGGGTGGCAGAAGTAAAAATAGGCTGGCCACCTCAATGATTTGTAACACAAGGGTATTAAGAGATAATTTTCTGTCTGTGAGTTTAGGCAGCTCTGAGAAAAGTGCCCTTTCCAAAGGTCAGCAACTCCCAGGAAGATGGATTACATATAGGTAGAACAATCTGGCGGTTTTTATGTTCAAATTTCTGCTAACACGAATAAGATTATCTCTGCCCTTTTCCTCCATTTCCAAATAGTTTGAGAGATCTTATTTTTTTAAAAAGTGTTTGTCATTCCTTGTATGCAAAGAGTATTTTCTTTCCTGTTGTTAGGTAGTAGGTGAACATATTTTATAAGATTTATCGTATTAGTTCCATAAACAGCATTGGAGGATAAAGAGCATTTTTTAGTTGGACTTCTGTTACGTTCCAGTTGAGAAGTACAGGTACAATAGCTACATTAATATTTTATTGTGTTCATACTTGTATAAATTACCTCAAAAACATCAGCCCTTTTTGAATAAAATAAGGGAATATATCATTGATGTTTTATTTCCCTACGTGTTCACCTGCTATGTGGGCATCACGTGACTGCTGACCTTACTATTTCTTTCTCTGATTGTGTAAGCTCTTTTGCTTATGGAATACATAGCAATATGTCACTTGTAAAAATGAATGAAAGCTAAAGTGATGATGATTTCCCCTCATGCAAAGGTTTGCTTTAAATAAAATCATTACAATATATTTAAATAGTTGTCAAAGGAGACCAGGTACGACCTTATTTCATTTCTATGTGGAGACTTAGAATGGAGGGAATATTTATTGTGGGATCCAGAGAGACAACAGAAGAATGTGAAGAGAAAAATATCTTTTGCGGGACACACATGATGGTGTTGTGCATAAAATCATAAAATAGAATGGAGAATAGAAAAAGGTCATTCTTAACTTGCTACAAGTAGAATTTTAAGAATTTTAAAAGATTTTGCTAATTTATCCATTAAGGGATAATGTATATTATTAATCATTTAAGATAGTATTGAAATAAATAATGAAGGTACTAACTTGGGTAAAAATTATTTTTAATTCTAATTTTGAGGTTATATATTTAACAAATTGTGAAAAGCAAATTCTGTCCACATACCTATGTGTTTCTTTGATACTTCTAAAGCAAAATCATAGTTTTAAACTCTAATTTTCTAATAATCCTTTTGCAGTAATTAAAAATTAACAATAACTTGATCTTTAAACCTTTTATCTCTCTATATGGGGAAATAGTACAATATGAATTAAGGTATTGTGACTTTTAAAAAGACATAACTTTTCTCACTAAATACCTATACTAGAGCAAAAAAAATAAAAAATTCCGTCACAAACTGATTACCTAGAAACTGGTGTTGTTAACATCTTATATTACATAACCTAATCTAAGCTTTATGTATCTAGATTGAAAATGGAGTCATATAGCAAATTTTTGTAGTAATATGCTTTTTTCCACTAATTTTTTAAATGGTAATTATATTCTATTTGCCATCACATGTTTAACCCATACTGTTACTTTTGGCAACTTTGGTAATTTCTAAATCTGGATTTTTATAATCAACTTTGTGAGATGCACTGTTTTAGCAAGTCTTTTCTGTAACCCTTTGTAAAGCCTTTGGGAGACTGCCCATTTGGCCTTACAGGCACTTGTCAGGAACTTGAGCGACATAGTTAAATCAGTTCATGCAAGTCGTTTCTCCCTTATTTGCATTAATAGTCGTAGTGAGCAAGCTTTTGTTTCAACTTGCTTTGTTGATATTAAAATTTGGATAATTTATATATGCTTATTGGACTTCTGAAAGACAAACTTCTTGCTCAAGTTATCTGTGTATGTTTCTATTGGCATATTCATCATTATCTAACAACTGTGTAGGTGTCTTACAATTTAGTCAATATCCACTTCTACAAAATTTCTCATTCTGAGCTTTGCAAGATAATATTGAAGTAATAAGATCTGTATTCTTTAATAATCAGTCATGTAATTTACTAATTTAAATGCTATATGAAAACTATTTTTATAGATGTGTTAATATTAATCCAAAATAGTCTAATGATTATCTGTATCATATAACTTATTAAATAACAAAATAAATTACAGAATATAAATGCTGGAAATAGAAGATTTTGGGGTCTTTGTTAAATAACTTTAAAATTAAAACCGATTGTATATAGAATGTGAAATTATACTAATAAAATAAAATTTAAATTGTAATTCATAAATACCATACTATATGCAGAAGTATAAACTAGCAAAATGCAAGTTTTTGTGGCCTTGTATTTTGGATAGAAAATAATCTTTGTGACATCGTGGGCCATAACCTTGCAGTGTTTTAATAATCAGGGAATGGTGATGAAAGAGCATGATATTTGATAGTATTAATGACTAATGTAATAGAAAATTGATTTTCTAACTCCTTTCCCTTTGCACAGTGTCTTTTCCCTTAGATTGAAAGGGAATTAATATTTGAATATCTGAGTATATTACAGGCAACCAAGTGCAGAGAAAATATCATTCAATTAGCGATTAGAAGATCTAATTTCTTAACATAATTGTGCTCCAATGAGTTTGTATGACCTTGGAGATGTCATTTGGTCTTTCCAAGGTTCACTTTCATTATCCACAAAAGTAAATTGTATCTAAGGTTCAGGATTAGATTTATGTAACTCAATTTTAAAATAAATTTAAATAAAAAACAAAGGTCTAAATTCACTGAATATCCTTTGATGATATTTCCCAAATTGTCTTCCACAGAAGACCATTTCCTTTTTCCTATTAACTAATGCTTTATGGTAGTTTAATATATGTAGGCATTGTGCTTATGGAATTATCACAAAACTCTAGGTAAGTATTGCTATTATTTCATTTTATAAATGCAGAACCTGATTTGAAAGGAGGTTAAAATTTGTCTCGGTTCACAGAGATATTGAGCAAACTAGGCTTCAAAGTCTGGCAGTCTGATTTCATAACCTGGTAATTTAATCACCCACACTTCCTTAAGTGTGTATTTCTGATTAAATAAACTTGGAAAACACTGGCTTTGACAGAGTAAAATCAGTTGAACACAAGACACTTCAGAATATTTAATGTTTGTTTTGAATGTCCAAGAGAAACTCATATGCAGAGCTGCTAACACTTATTTTAACCACTAAGCCTCTGCTAAAAGAAATTCTTAACATGCCAAAGGTGCTTAAGTTTTGCAAACCACTTTCGGAAAATACTAACTCTTGAATCTTAGCAGACATTCCAGTGGAATTTGTTCTCAGGAAGATCTGCATAGTAATAGTATTGGTTAATTTCTTAAGTAATTTAAAAATCAATAAATATAAAAACACTATGAGATTTGCTTTCTCATATTTTAAATCCTATTTTCTACGTTTTAATTCTTTAGCACATCTTAACGCAAGAAAGTTTACCAGTTCATTAAAGATGTGTTTAATAAGAGAAAACTGGTTTCAGGGTGGGAAGAGGTTTGGGAAGGTGAATATTTTTACACTAAGAACATTCTTTCCCATAAGTTTTGCTTAGGACATTTCCATTGTGGTGAACATTGTTTACTATTTCTTAGTAGCTCTGTCATTCAAATATATTCATTGTTTGGAAAAGATTTCTATATTGTAAAGGGAGAAAAATAGATATAATTCATACTTCTATTATGTGAACCTCTAAATATTTCATTTTATAAAATAACCAAACCATAATAAAACAAAACCACAACTATTTCAAATCAAATACCTTATTATATTTAATCTTCTGAGATTTTCTAAATATGTCTTTACATGAAAATGATCTACAAAAAAAATCACAAAATCAAAAACAATATGCATTAAATGATAGTTTTGATAATGGATATGGACTAGATAGACAAGTATTCAACATAATTGATACTGTTTATTTTCTCTCCTGGTATGATACTTAAAACTTTACAAAATATCCCCAAATTGTAACAGAACAGCAAAATACAGTTTATCCTTGTAATTTACAGATTCTGTATATTTAAATTTGCCTGCTCACCAAAACATATGTGAATCTATAAAAGTGACATTCCTGGTGATTTTGCAGTCATTTCCAGACATATGTGGAACTGATGAAAAAAGTTACCCAACTCAAATGTTCCCAGTTCACATTGAATGAGCCAGTACTCTGTCTTCTTATTCAACTTTCGAAATGTAATAGAGTTTCCTTTTCACAATCTGCTTGTATCACATCTTTTGCATTTTTTGTGCCTTTTGTTGGTAACTTTGCCATTTTAAATGACCCTTCAAGTAAAGCTGATGTGGTGTCTAGTGTTTCTAAGTTCAAGAAAGATGTGATATGCCTTATGGAGAATATACTTGTGTCAGGTAAGCATTGTTCAGACATGAATTATAGTGCTGCTGGCCATGAGTTCAATGTTAATGAATCAACAATGCCTTACATTCAGAAAAGGAAGAGGAAATTCATGGCTCTGTGTGTAAGACTGCTCCAGAAAGTGTCAAAGTAACACTACAGTATATGAAAGATGGAAAAGCAGCTACATTTGTGGATTCATGAGGCAACAACTGATTTTTAAAAAAGTATAGTGGACAGAATTGTCAGGAGGCTGAAAGGCAAAGAAATGTACTGTCATGTTAAACACTCTGGCTAGTACTGACTCCCTTCCATGTTTCAAAAGGTGATATGGCATGAAAAATGTTAACTTGCAGGTGAGGCAGATCAAGAGGATGTGGAAGAATTTTTTAAATATCCATGAAAGGTATACAGAGAAAGGGTTCTATAAAAGAGCACAATTTCAATGCTGGTGACTGGCTTGTTGTAAAGGGACACTTGGCAGAGGAAACTATACAGTACAAATGGTGTTTCACTTATGAAAATATGACTAAAGGCTCTAAAGATCCTAACCCTGCATTTCCCTTAGGAGCAGTAGTTCAGTATTTGCTGATTCAATGTTCGTGGTGACCTAAAGAATCTAAATATGGTCAGGTGCAAGGGATCGTGCCTGTAATCCCAGCATTTTGGGAGGCTGAGTTGGGCAGATCACCTGAGGTCAGGAGTTAGAGACCAGCCTGGCCAAAATGGGGAAACCCATCTCGACTACAACTACAAAAACTTACCTGGGTATGGTGTTGCACCTGTAATCCCAGATAGGTGGAAGCTGAGGCCGGAGAATCACTTGAACCTGGCAGATGGAGGCTGCAGTGAGTCGCGATCACATCATTGCACTCCAGTGGGCAACAAGAGTGAAACTCCGACTCAAAAAAGAAAAAAAAGAATATGAACACTGTGAATATTAAAAATTTTCTGTATGTACTTGAGATGTTGTTTCCAGATAAGCCCCATGGCTACCATCTAAAACTTATAGAAAGAGGTGTTGCAAATAAAACCTACAGTAGTTTTTCTTGAAGCCACATTACTGCTGTGGGAATTTATTTTTTTTAAGAGACATTTAGTATGATGGAGAAAAATTGTTTCCATTCAAGCTACAAAAAATTACTCAGGCATGGTGGCACACCTGCAATCCCAGCTACTTGGAGAGACATTCGAATGATGGAGAAAAATTGTTTCCATTCTAAAATGACCTCCTTACTGTAAGGGTGGAGAAGCCAAAGTACAATTTTGGTGGCACCCTTGGTGTGAAAATTAACATTTCTGAAGCAATATTGGTGAAGGAAGGCTCTAAATCCCCAAACGTGGACTCTTGGACAGAAGATATTAATGACGAAGGTGCTAGAGTAGAAGAATACGAGAAGACAAAACTTGAGTATGAATAAAATACTACCTGATTTTATTTCTTTTAAATATCTATTCAGAAGTGGGATTCCTGGATCATATTTTTATTCTATTTGTAATTTTTCAAGGAGATTCAATACTGTTTTCCATAATGCTTGTGCCAATTTACTTTTACATGAACAAGGTATATGGGTTTTCTTTTCACAACTTCCTCATTAATGCTTATTATCTTTAGACTTTTTGTCAATAACCATCCTAACAAATATGAAGCCATATCTCATTGCGGTTTTGATTTGCATTTCTCTGATAATTAGCAATGTTGAGCACCTTTTGATATACCTGTGGCCATTTATATGTCTTCTTTGAAAATAATAATCATTTAAGTCTGTACTCCTTTACTGTTTTTAAATTATTTGCCTTTTTTGCTATCAAGTTGTATGAGTTCCTTATATATAGGATGCTAACCCCTTATGAAATCACAGTCTTGAGATACCTGCACTCCGATGTTCAGTGCATTATAATAGTCAAGATGTGGAAAGAACTGAAACATTCATCAAGGGATAAATGGATAAAAAATGGAATATTTATTCAGTTTTAAAAACATGAAAATCCTGCCATTTGCAGCAACAGAGATTTATCTGGAGGACATCATGCTGAGTGAAATAAATCAGACACAAAAATACAGACATTGCATGATCTCACTTACATGTGACATCTAACAAATTTTAAAGTCATAGGAACAGAGTAGAAGAAAGATTACCAGGGATTAGGGTGGGGAGAGAGGATAAGGAAAATGTAGTGATGTTGATCAAAGGGTATAAACTTAAAATTATAAAATTATAAGTGATGAAGACCTAATAAAGAGCATGATGACTATAGTTAATTAAAATGTGTGCTTGACATTTGTTAAGAGAGTAGATCTTAAGTATTCTCACAATACACACACGTACAGTAATGATGTGAGGCGACGGATATGATAATTATCTTGATTATGCTAATCATTTCACAATGTATATGTATGGCAGAACATTGTGTTATATACTCTGAATACATATAATTCTAATTTTTCAATTAAACCTCAATATACCTGAATACTAAAAATACTACCTGAAAATCACTGGGTGTACTTGTACAATTTAGAAGAAACTAAGTTTATTTTTTATGTGAATATCCAGGAAAGTTTAAGTAATTCTCATTCATATGATAAAATCAATAATTTTGGTGGGTACTACAGTTTAGCAAGGCTTGTAAAATCTAGGATTATAGCAAAAGAAAACATATGAGATTTTATGTAGGGGATAGGCTGTTATATATAATTTAATTTGGAACATGCAAACATAAGAATGAACAGTTATTTGGAAAGGCAGATTTGTAGTTCAAGAGAAAGGGGTATAGATTTAGTTACATATAGTGTTATATATAGAGCTATAGCTAAATATACATATTGATATGTATACACACATCATATGTATATTTATATATTGTCTATCTATATATTTATCTATATAAACCACAATATATAGATTTGGTAGCTAACACATATGAATTGTGTAGCACAAAAGTGATGAATAATGAAAGTCTCTAAGGAAAAAATGCGTGAGGAATCAGCATCAGCAACAGAACACACACACACACACACACACACACACACACACACACGTCTTCACATGCTTACTTCTAGGGAATTTGTGGAAGAAAATAAATGAGCAAAATAGAAGATCTGGTTAAAGCTTTGATGAATGTAAGGTGGAATATAATAATATGACCATTTCAACTGGTGTCAAAAACTATTAATGTGATTTTCACATTTGAGGGATGAAACAATATTAAACAAGGTGTGTTATATTCAAGGCCTTCTACTCTTTTTCTATGAGTTAAAATTATTTCAGATTCCACAAATAAGTGAGATCATGCAATATTTATCTTTCTGTGTCCTACTTATTTTTACTTAGCATAAAATTCTTTAGATACTTCTATTTTGTACATCACAAAAATAAAATTTTAGGGACATCATGTAGAACTCATGTGACTCAGGGGAGAGGAGAGGGCTGATAGAAACACAGTGATTTAAGCCAAACAAACCTTCCCCAAGGCTCCAGGGCATAAAATGTTGTACTTTTCAAAAGAGTTTCACAGTGCTAGTGCTTAGTAAGTACTCAACAGATTGCATTTATATAAAATATTTTCTTTAGTCTCTATTTAAAATTAAGCTATCTGGCCTAAACAATATCATTGTCCCTATTAACAGATGAAAAACTGAGAGTCAGTGACATTCAGTAAACTATATCAGGATGCACAATGCAGAGTCAGGATGTGAATGCAGGAATGCTGGTTCAAATTCTTGGCATGAGCTTTGACTCTGCCGTATTGCGTTCTCATGTGAGCCAGGCAGCTGGTGTTTCAACCTCCTACCATCAAGAATCATTTATTTTTATTTATTATAACTAGCATATATTGGCTTGTGAACATTAAATTTTCTGATTTACATATGTAAAAAGAACATATAAATACAAAACAATGCTTGTTTATTACATTTTCATTGTAAAAACTCATTTTGATATGATTGTGTTTTTTTAAAAATCTGTTTTTAAAGAGCTTATTTTCTATTGCATCATAAATATAGCATTCATTTGAATGACATTCATATTGCAATTCAAAAATATTGAATGTATATTGTTATGTGTGTGGCATCTTACCACCCTCATTGTAAGTTATAATAATTCATTCACCTATTTAAAATGTACATGAATGTAAACACATTTAAAATTCTCATTTGATATTTGCAAAGTAAACATTACTAGTGTAGGACACTTTGTAATAGTTCACATTTTAAGCAACCATAAAGTATAAAATAAAGGTGAAAATTGTTAGAAGTCAGAAAAATGGGGAGTATTTTGTATCTCCGTATCGGTATCTGACACATTTCTTCTATAATTACAAGCATTGTTCAAATATAATTGTGTCCTTATCCACTTGTGAGTGTGTTATTCATTCAGATTACCCAGCTCTTCTATCTTAACTCCCTTAAATATTCAGGCAGTGAGGTAGATTTGCATTGTCAATTTAGCTAAGGGGGAACTACCTTTCCCATAATTCCCTTCCTTTTAAATCTCCAATTATAGTGAGGCACAAGCAATTTTTTTTCACAGGAGAATTAGATGGCAGAACAGGTGGGAATCCCTCTTTTACCCAGAAGACCATTGGTGCCGAGACCATAGACACACTGTGGTCACTTATTTGCAGGCTTACTGTGTTGGTGCCCGGCAGCAGCCAGGACCGCAGTTCTTCCTTCTCTGGCTGAACCTCTGTCTTCTCTCTCACAGACTCTACGGCTAGGTGCATGTTTAGCACATAACTGAAAGGCACTGACCTTTCATACAGATCCCCACCATCATCAGTTTAGAGGTGGGGAGTTTAGAGGTGAGGAGACACTGGCACCATTTTCCATCCTAGCGGATTCTGGCTCACCCTTGCATTGCTCTAATGTTTCCTCATTTCCCACACTTTGTGTCCATCTTTCCTCCAGAACACCTTATCGTGTGATTTCATCTTATCATCTAGTGGTTCTGCTTCTCTGATCAAACTGGACTGAAACAGGCAGATCCATAGTTGAGCCATATTTTCTGCTTCAGTGGTACCATGGCTATGCCCCTGTCTCAACATTTATTACATTGTCATAAACTCTCGTTTGTCTCTCCCACTGCATTGTGGGAAATGTAAGGGAAGAATTTCATTTAAACAACTTTTGATTGCAATAAACCAGTGCTGTGCATTGTGCATTAAAGACTAAGTATATACATGCTGAATTGAATGAGTCCCTTTACAAATTTGTGTTTACTTAAACATTTCCAATAATTTATTTTTTCAAAGTAAAGTATTTCAAGGAAGTCTAAAGATGTTACTACTTTTCTCCTCAAGGAGTCATGTACATGATAGTAATAAGGTGAGCAGGTGTTTAATTACAAGGAAGCCCTTAGGTCAATTGCTGATGTATTTAATAAAGACTATTTTCACCCCAAACCATCTGTGAATCTTAGCTTTCATCATTCAAAGACTATAGCTTTGTTCTTGATTACATCTGGGGATTAATGGTATAATACGCTATATCATTGTATAAGCCTCAATCTATTATATTACTTGCTTTTATGCTTATGATGCTTATGACCAGAACCTCTGTTTTCAAAACCTGTTTTGTCCTGCAATTCACATACCGGGTCAGCCACTGCCACTCTATTATTTCGGGTAAGACACAACATCTCCAGTTGTATCAGGAATACATGTAAAATAGATATCTATGTTATAAACAGGGTTATTCTAAGGAATTAAAGGGATATGCAAATATAGCCCATATAGAGTCCTTAGGGCATAATATTTGTAAAATAAATATTAAATTTTAATATCAGATATTATTTCAAAGAAATGGAGGGAAATAGCAATTTATGAATGACTGCAATGGATAGTTTAATTCAATGCTGATATACACACTTGGGTATAATAAAAAAATTTCATGGCTCATCTGAAATTATGAATTTTTCATAGCTATAATCATATCCTACTAAATTAAGAAATCATCTCTCACTACAAGTTAGGGAGTTTTAAAAATTACTATTTTGCCATTTCTGACAGTATACCTGCAATATATTAAAATCATAAGAACACAACTTTCAGCATTTATAGTTATAATTCATGAATTACTGTTTACAGTGAGGACCTTACTCATTACGTCTCAATCCACTCTTTCTTATAAAAACATTCACAGCAAGGGAGATTGCAGAATTGTTTTTAATTTAATATTTCTTCTGTATATATGTTATTCTTAGTCAATTGTAAGTTAATGAGCAAAAATTCTCAAGGATAAAAAAGATCCGGTTTTTAACGTTAGTCATACATAGTGATTATTCATTGAAATATAAGATTGAATGAATATTAAGGATTATATTTTGTTTTCTATAATATGAATTCACATTTGTTAAAATGCACAAAACTTGTCAAGGGTCCTGTAGCATTGTTAAGACATTGAAACCATGGATAAGTCAACTAGCAACTTGTTTTAGGGACATTTGCCTTCCCAGTCTCAAAGGTCTGCCTTGCCTTTCATCATTTCCATTTATGAACAATAAGCTGTCGAATGCATGCAGAGAATTATGGTGATAAAAACCATTATATTATTTTATTATGGTGATTAAATTATTATATGATTTTAAGGGCCAGTACAATCATTCTTTTGTGTATTGTCACATATATGTCTTGTGAATTCATATATTTGTGTTCACTATTATTAATAAAGGTAATGATAATTTTAAAATAATCTATACTCTGACACTATGGCACACTTAAGTCAATGTGATTAAAGGTGACCAACTGCTTAAATTATACCCTGCCTTCTGCCAGGAGATTTCCTGGGTGGAAAGGATTGGAAATAAACAATATCAATAATGTCCTCTACACAGGAAATTGTGATGGTCAAAATGCTTGTGTAAAATGCTTGTGAAAATTTCTTTACATGCTTAGCAGGTGAATTTTCTAAATTCAGTTTATCCCTGTAACTGTTAAAAATCACCCTGAGAATCCAGTGCCAATTTCCTTTTATCTATAAACTTAACATTTATTCGCATCAATATTATAATTCCAATTACTTAATTTTAATTTTAGTAAATATGCTAAGGAGAAGTTTGAGACAGCTAATGTGATTTATTGCTAATTCTCAAAACATTTGTCTTGCTTTTTGGCAGTTGTGCTATCTCTGGAATACCCCTGTTTGCTTGGCAACAATCTGTCAAGGTTGTTATGGTTGCTCTATGCAGGAGCATTCACTGACAGTTCTTCTTCTCCTGGTAAATGTACACCTGCAGTGTAATCACACATGTGATCTTGTTCACTATAGCTTCGTCAGGTATGAGCATATGTAGCATAAATACATCCATTCACATATATGAGCCAAGCATCGCATCATATGTAGATGATAAGAAATCGATTTGATAGTCTTTCTTGAAACGTCATTCTACATAAAGCTATGCAAGTATCTCTGTGGGGAGGAAACACTGTTCTTATTTTGGTAAGAATCCTGGAGTGGTTCCTAAAAACTGATATAGTGAAAAATGATTTTACAGGCATGAGAAGATTTTTCCCAAGAGCAATATGTAAAAATCAGTGATTGTGAAATCACAGGCTTTATGGTGGGGTGGGAATTGCTTATATTAAGTTATTAATAAAGACCTGCAGGGGATACAAATTTAAATTGAGCATTCAAATATATAACTCTCTTCTGATGTCACTCTAGCATCTACTTATATTCTAAAGCTCCTCAATAGAACTTGACCCTGTTTTTATTGACAAGTCTTTTATTCTTCTCTCATGAATTATTCAAGTAACTGTGTCAGGCTAGCTTATTCGCAGTGAGAGAAAAGGAGAGGCTCAAATCATACGCTCTCAATGCTTTTAAAGAAATCTTTATCCTTACAATTGTATGTTGATACAATTATATGTGTTTTGGTGATTTAACCTTCTTTATTGTTGAAATAAACATCATAGTTTGAAAAGAATTTGATTCGTGGAATCAGTCTTAAATGAATTAACTTTCTGATGCTATTGCTCAACACTATAGTCACAAAAGAACACAAGTCTGTTAGAAATGGACAACCTGTCACACTGATTTGGTAGAGTCAGTACTACTTTGAGAAGAAGAGAGAGAAACCACTAGCAGCTGCATAATTGCACGATAAGGCCCAGACAGAAAGATATTCACAGGTGATAAGGCCAGAAAAATGGCCAGAAATAAGGTACTGATGTCTAGCAAACTGATTGCATGTGTATTAAAGTAAAAGATAAAAGTTGTCAGAGAGAATACTTTTTAAAAAACTAAATTAGCTTTAGCAAGATTAAAGATGACCTTATTAAGCAACTGACTTCGACTACAGAAAAATATCTAGTGCCAAGTTAAATAAATGTGAATGTTTTGCCACAGAACATGAAGGAAGAAAACCAAGAAGATTTTGCTAAAGGTAAAATAGAATTTGTTAATAGAAAATATTTTGTATCACGGTTTGTCTATATTTATATTTTACTTCTATTGATTTTAATCTATCAGAAGTAGATAGAAACTTTAAAAAACTCCCCAATTTATGGGAGAGGAAGCAGGAGTCTAAGTTACAATTTCCAAAGCCCATCAGGAGTTATAAGAAGTTCCTAAATTTGAAAGAACTTCTTTTGCTCGATCCATGTTGAATATGATCTATCATTCTTTTCCTTTCAAATATTGCATTTTTCTCAAATATTTATTATCTATATATTATTTTAACATTTAATATATGTGCATTTGTATTTCAATATGTCTACAACAAGGGCATTTCTTTACATTAAAGCCACTACATGCTTAATTTTTTAAAGTAGAACATTTAATATATGTGAAAGCATTGGTAATATGGTTAATTTTCTGGTAAAGTGAAAGAAAACTTTTCCCAGAAAATATCTGCAGTTTTATGTATTCGCAGTATAAATACGTCTTAATTTTAGGAATGTTTCTATTTCACCCACTTATCTAAATAGAAAATTTTAATATATCAAAACCTTATTTTTATTAACTTCCTTTAAATAGATACATCTACTATATATGTACATACATATGACATATTATAGAATAGATATAATGTCAGGTTTTATTTTCAGCCAATACAAAAAGGGATCATGAAAAGGTACAAAATCCCCTAAAAGTCTACCACTCAGTAAAAATCTCCCACCAACATTTGTATAAGCATCCTCTCAGAGAAGTCATTTTCAGTATGTCTATATTTATGTTTCCTATTTTTCATTTTCATTTCTATTTTTACTGTATGGTTTGTACTTCTTTCCCTCTAATGACATAAAGGAGATGTGTCTCTTGTCATATTAAATGTAATTTTATAGCATTAAATGGCTTTCCTATTGCTCTTTATGTATTTCTATAGTTATTATTAAAGTCACTATGATAAGAGATTATAATGCTTAGAACTTTGAACTTAGCAGGAATGTCTTTGTCATTTATGTGAGCCCCTAGGATGTCTTCTGATATTTTATGCTAACATGTTGACTCTATGAGCTGACCACACCCATTAGTCAGGTTGGAACTGGCCTTGTAAAAACAACAATACATAAGATTCAGGTAGGAGCTTCGACCCCATGGTATCAGTTTACTTATAGACTGGGTTCAACCACATGGGCAACAAATTAATAATATCTATGCAATGAAGCCTTCATAAAAGCTACGGACAACAAAGAGCTGGTGAACGTCATGGGTTGGCCACACTCCAGGTACATGGTTTTACATTATTCTAGGAGAATGATGCATCATGAGGAAAATGAAACGTTCACATCTGGTACCTTCTCAGGCTGCCCTGTACGTGTCTTTTTTTTGTTGATTTTCTGTATTCTTTCTCTGTAATAAACATAATTGCGAGTATAATAGCTTTCAATGAGTTCTGTGAGTCTTTCTAGTTACTTATTGAACCTGAGAGTGGTTTTGGGAAAGCTACAAATTTGCAGTTGGTGTTAGAAATGAGGGTGGCTTTTCATGGACTGTTGCCTCTAATTTTATTTGGACCTTAACTCCTTGAAGTTGGGGTCATGTACCACTTTGATAGCTGAGACAGATGCTGAAAGATGATAAACCATGAGATCTAAGTGAGTTGGCATCTGAAGAGAATTTTAAATGTGTGAGTTGGAGTTACATATCCCGAACATTTAACAACCATTTCTCTACCGCCTAGGTTCATTTTTCTGATCGCTCTCTATAAGGAGCCTTGGAGGGTTTTGTGGTCTGGGTTGACGACACTGTATGTAAAGTAAGAGTAAGTATTCTTTTTCTTCCCCTCTATTCTTTCCTTCCTCTCTTCTTTCCTTGTTTAATAAATTCCAAGTTATTAAAATATATGATAATTACATGAGACTGTCCACCCTTAAAGGTTTATGTCATCCTTTTAGTTTTATGCTTTTTGATCACCTCTACTGAATTCTGTGCACCATTAATTAAGGTAGCATTTTAGTTATTATTATCTCATCCTTATCTTGTAACAATCTGTCTCCTGCTAATAGCTATTTTTTAAAAATTTTTTGACATGGATGAATAATTAAATATATGTAAGAAAAGCTTGTAATGGGTGCACTCCCATTTTTTCATATCTTAAAATTGTTGTCTTGCAATTATACTACGTATGCTATTGAGTGCTACTCTATCACCAAAATTTTATTCTTATGTTTCAAATAAAATTAAAGCATCCAGGATCCTTTCTCAAAGACATTTTCCCCCAAAAAATAGGTTGGCCTAATCTGCTTTTATGGAACAGCAAGAGCTAGGGGGTTGTCAGTAAGAGACAGCTTAGAAAATCTGGAATGGGGAGATGGGAGAAACTTAATGTGTTATAAATTTTAAAAATTGGTCTAGGAAAAAATGAATTTCAGTATAGGTAATCAGGTAAGTGAGAAAAGAGAAATGTCAGTATACGAGTACAACTTACTTTACAGTTCATATTTATTACAGACTTCTGGGACGTCTGCTGAGAAATATATAATTAGGACAAAAGCAATCACTGGAGACTTTCAGTGACATCATCGGACTATCTTCACAGACTTGTAATTGCTGATCCATAGTTTCTGGGTAGCTTTTTGTAGGCATGGAAGATAAAGTGATCTGTGTCTTTGTGGGTTTTTACATGAAACAAGTATATATAACAATTTTCAATAAACCATTGCTGTAAGAAGATAGTTTTAAAAAGATTTTACTTTTATTTAGGCATAGTCACCTTCATGCCCTCAAGTTTTATTTTTTATTATTACATGCATTTCTCACTTACATATATTGACTTTTTAGCTTTTACTGTATTGATTTTTAAGATGGAAAATAACTGCAAATTAGTAATATTTTAATAACATCTCAAACTTTTTGAAAAAGGAATGTAAAATACATCAGTGGCCAAAATGTTTCTAGGAAATACTTTTTTAAATAAAAAGAAATTAATTAGCTCCAATGATGGAAATACTGGATTTGATTTCATGTTTTTTTCTTTGTTCTTGGTATTTTGTAATTTCTAAGGCCATGAATAAAAAAGTATTAGTATTAAGTACATTTAAGTTAGTAAAAAAGATGATTTATATGTTATGTACCATGTAATCACTTTCATCTTTTATGTTATTTCATACGGTAAGATACTCCTTTAGCACTTTCTCTCTTAAATGATAATCAATGTCTCTCATTAAAATCCTTCAACATCTGTCATTCTTCTAAGTTACTTTTCTTAGAGCAGTTGGTCTTTATGATAATAGTGGAAAGACAGATATATTTTATATTAGAATAATTTGATTTGAGTCTTGGCCATAGATGATTAGTATAATCTCCCTAAAATATCTTTTTCACATCTATGAAGTGTTCATATAAATACTTTCCTTATACACAGACGTACTGTAGAAAGCAAATAAGAATAAAATTAATTAATTAAAAGAAAGCTCTTGCCGGGCGCAGTGGCTCACGCCTGTAATCCCAGCACTTTGGGAAGCCGAGGCGGGTGGATCACGAGGTCAAGAGATCGAGACCATCCTGGTCAACATGGTGAAACCCCGTCTCTACTAAAAATACAAAAATTAGCTGGGCATGGTGGCACGTGCCTGTAGTCCCAGCTACTCGGGAGGCTGAGGCAGGAGAATTGCTTG